>JAQFZX010000022.1:0-141108 GCA_034682405.1 Hydroisotoma schaefferi | reverse complement strand
ACTACACCAGCCCCCCACCTATATGGCTCGAGATCTTTCGTCCTTTTGACAACCGGATTTTTATCATTAATGTACGCTTCCCTTCTCAACTGAAGGTGAAGGGATAATCAAGAGATCCATGGAAGGAACCACTCGACCACCCAGCCAAGGCCGGGTCTTGCATACAGGAGTGCGTGATTTTCAGAAGACATTTTTATCCAACCTGCAGCCGTGACCGAAAAATTCTGCGGTTTTGGGATTAAGGTCTCAAGTGGCCGGAGGTGTAAGATATTTTCTTGATTCATGACTCTAATTTCGAGTTCGCTTAGTTTCTTACTCTTAGTTTTTACGTGGCGTGCCATGTACAAAGGGGTGTGGTCGGCAGGGGTCAGAATGGGGTCAGGAGGTTACGGGGGGATTATCTGAGGTAATAAGAAACTAGTCCGGGGATAATCTGCCAACTTTTAGTTTTTACGTGGCGTGCCATGTACAAAGGGGTGTGGTCGGCGGTGGTCAGAATTGGGTCAGAATGTTACGAGGGGATTATCTAAGGTCATTAGAAACCAGTCCCAGGGAAATCTACCAGCTTTTAGTTTTTACGTGGCGTGGCATGTACAAAGGGGTGTGGTCGGCGGTGGTCAGAATGGGGTCAGGAAGTCACGGGGGGATTACCTTGGGTCATTTAAAACCATGCATCGTCAATGTGATATTTGCCAGTGGACATGTCTTGCCAATAGGCGCGCCGATTATGGCACACCCATATGGCAGGGAACAAACATTTACTAAAAATTGTGTCTGCATGATCAAATTCGATCGTGCAGATTTTAACATTGGTGCGGTCTAGCCCAGCTCACCTCTGATTCCAGGTGAAATAGACGGCTTGTTTTCCGTTATCTCCTCATCCCAGTGATAAGATTGGCATTTCAGGCAATTACCGTATATCCCCGAATAGCGGCCCGGGCTACTTATTAATTTTTCATTTTTTTGGGGTCAAATTTGACATACAGGATGTTTCTATGCGAGAGCAGCAGGACGAAATTGCAATTATGTTTTTAATTCAAGACGAAATTTTCATAGTTTCCATTTTTACAACGCGAATGAGTGTATAAATTTCATGTGAAGCCCCCAGCAGTTAGAAAAAGTGGTCTCCGAGTGACCCACTGGGATTTGAACTGCACGACCAATACTTTAACATGGCAACTTGGGTAGTTTGATATTTTTATGAAAAAATTGAAAACTAAGAAAATAAATTCAGATAAATTTAACATCTTAAGCGCTTTTATCTTCCAAATTTAGCCCAGTTAATTAGAACTATGCAATTATATGACCTGGTGAACCGTAGGGCCAAAACCTCCTAGGATCACTAAGCCTCGGCCTCGTTACTTTTAATTCCAGGGTCAGCTAAAATATATCGTTCCATAAATACCCAATGACTTTAGTATTCCTTAGATGTTAAGGGTCCATGAGTGAAAACCCTATTGAGCAGTGTAAATAAATGTTAAGGGGGCCTGGCCATGTCAAAATAGCGTTACGAAGTCATAAGGATCCGCAGCAGTGTTCCTCCTTGATGTTGGCACATTAGCATTCCAATATCTATAAAAAAAATTTTGCTAATACAACCACAGGCATATTTCATGGCACTCGGTCACACTTCATACATCAGCCAGTCAGAAAAGTTTCTCCAAACGTGGATCGCTCTTGACGACTGGCTAAAGAAGTTGCCAGTGTGGGTCTTACATTCTATTATGGATTGTTGCGTGCAAAGTCGTCATCAAGAAGCAGAGAAACAGAGTAAACAGCGTCTCAAGGGAGTCATAAAGCGTCTTAAGAATCCTCAACTATTTGTCCTTGTCTAATTCGACCCTTTTCTAATGGCTAATACATCCTCTTCTTCCGTTACCCGTTTGTGTAATTCAAAAGGATTTGAAACCACACCCCCTCCTGCCTTAGTCCGACTTAACTGTGACTCTAATGGTTATGCACTAAAGCATTTAGAACAAGACACCGCAGCGGGTAGAGTAGCTGACTAGAAAATTCGGATAATAATACGCGGCGGAGATATAAAACGCTCCCGTTTTTCACTCCCATTTTTGCTAAAAAATGCAAGGGCGTCTCCCCTTAAATTGTCAGTAAATTTAGCTTCAACAGGAACATCAGAATTTAGCTTTTACTACCTACGGCTTATAAGTGAGAGTCTTTAGTTCATCTTAGGTGGAGTGGGGTGTCTGGTCGCTCCTAAATCGCAATCAAAGGATGATCATTATGGAAAGCCCAGAGCATCAATCGAAGGGGATAAGTGTCCCATTGATTCCATCGGAAATGATAGTTAATGGTTTCCTAGAGGGCTATTAAACGTATGGATTTACAAGTATTATTGGTAGTAGTAGAAGTGGAAAAAATAATGGGGCATAGATCACACCCATGGCCATGTTCCGTTACCGTTCCATGCCAAAAACAAAGTATCTTTCCTGTTGGAGGATTCCTTGTCGAGGGTTCCATACAGTTTTAGCAGGAGCTAATTAAACGATTATTTAATTCTTTTTAACCTCCACTTTTTCAAGTCTACATAAAAATGCATGCTAGTTTAAAAAAATTTAAGTTTAAAAAGTCCATTCAGTTTGAATGTAAGAAATCCTGCTCACGACAATAAAAAACGGCCACATTTCTTCCCAATAATGGGGAGTTTGCCCGATTTATAATATTTGCACACCTCTTTTTAGCTGAGCCGATCTTTACCATTATCCCGTGTACTTGACCCTTCTAAATATAGTAATAATCCTGAGAATCGGCTTTCCTCTACCCAAAAAAGTATCAAAGTATCAAAGGTAGGGAGAAAATACTGTCAAAATAATTCCTAAAAGCCTACGAGCTAATCCATCGTAGCTTAGCATTTCTTAGTAAAGATGAAATGACCCTTTTAAACTTACTTTCTCTGGCAAAGAGGGTGAGAAAGGGTAAGTAGCAGTTGGATTATTAGTATGTAATATTTTGATATTACCACAAACAGTACCACTTATATCCACTACACGTTGACCAATTCTCAATACCGTATTGCCAATAACTTTTCCGGTTTGCAGTAGCAAACTGCACGTCCAATGTCCAATACAACATTTAATAATGTTATTCCCGACATGTAGCCCGAGCTAGTATTAAGACGTGTAGTTATAATCCTTGAAAAATACATTCGAAGACTGGTCTTCTATTAGAAGAGGGTTTCAATAAAGTATTGTACGATAGCAGTGTGGTATTTTAAATCCTAAGCTATAATGAAAAGGGTTAGCGTATTTCCGGAAATTACTCCTCCGGGGGAGTAAATTTTCAAAGCAAAAATTGAAAAAACTTTTAACATGGTGAAGAAACGGCGACTTTTAATTTTTACAATGGAAAGGATAGGGGGAATTTCTTCCAGGGGGGGTAATTTAGGGTGAGAGTAATTTCCGGAAATACGGTATTCCAATAATACGGATAACCCTAAATGGATTTACTTTTATGAACTATTCAACAATAAAAAATAGAATTTCTATCCTTTAGAAATATATTTTTTATCATGGGCGTTTTAAAAGTAAGAAATATAATCTTCTTTGTTTGGTCAGCAAACTACTTTCCTCCCCCTTTCTTACATAATACACGGAACTGCATAGTACTTATCAATAGATTCCCCTTTTGTGCTTATCCTCCTTTGTCCTGACCAACTGTGAGGTGGATATCAAATGATAATATATAATGTCAACCTTAATGTACGTTATGGATGACTGTCATAATTTTATTTATAAAAAAAACAGCAAAAGCACACAAAAGGTCCTGCGAGAGATGGACCACGTAAACTGCAAAAAAAGATTAACTCTCGGAAAGGACCCCACTATAAGCGGTTTACTTACTTTAACAGTATTTTTATGTTTCTTTTTCGAAGTGGGAACATAATATGAAAGATTCTACGGTATATTTATACAAATACAAATTTAGCTGAGACCTTTTCCCCTAGTTTTTTACCTTGTACGCTTTTATTCATTAAATACTGGAAGCGGACTGCACTCGAGGCAGGGTCCATGACGAGACTGTAGCTCGGGGTATTTGGACTCTTCACAGTTCAATACGATAAAAATACTTAACTTTATTGCAGTTTGGATATAAAAAAATGGCAGTCCAATTTCTTGTAAATGGGGAAAGTTTCCTTTATGGACTCACATTCAATACTTCATCCCTTCACTTACTTGCTTTGATAGCTTTCTTATGTTATTCCCAATACTCCGACGGATTATTTGTAATAAAAATATAACTACTCTCTCGCAATGCAATGTTGTAATAATGTAGCTTATTCTCACATAATCTTTCTCACTTTTCCCTTTACTTTTTTTGTGTGTAAACTTTCCTTCATCAAATCGCTTACACAGAGTTCGAAGGAAACTATGATGGTCTTCTTTACAGTAGAAATTAGTTGTTTTTATAATTTGTTAATTGGAGTTGAAGCAAGGGGAAATGCCCATGAAGGAAGTGGGGTTAGGGATCAAGCATTTTTGAAGTTTGATGCACTCTAATTGTAGCTTAATTGATGTTTAAATTAACCAATGGAGGTTCAACCTAATTGAACTAATGCTACGGTGTTCCTCCTTCCAAGTTCTGTGGTATTGTTATTATTATAGTACACCAGTATTTTTGCTGGTAATCTCTCATCTTAAATACTCGGTTAAAATCCAATCTAAGTTCGTTGGCTTTATATGAGTACATTTTATTGGAAAACTGAGGCTCAAAGATCATAGTATATTTCCCATTTACTCTGTCCATGTAAAGGGGAACTGGGGTAGTTTAAATTTACATAGTAAAATGCAAGAACACTCAATTAAGTTGGTCGTGCCGAAGCATGAAATCGTATCTTATTTCTGACTGTAATTCCCCAAGGTCCCCTCTCTCCCTTCCTCTATCCCATCTCTATTTAAAATACACGTAGAATTATTCTAGCATTATTTGAAGTACTTGAGTATTATATTATCCTATGATGGTTATCTCGATGGATAGATATTAGTTTGATCTGGAGTTGGATAAGAACACTCTTCTTCCCCTTTCGGCCCATCCAATCAAAGTCCCATTAGCGCCTTGACGTTGTCAACTGGTGACGGACAAGACGAAGGGTGACATCATCATCTGTCCATTATTCCTATTTCCTATCCCCAGATAGATTTAAATTCTACAAATGTGTGGCTGTTTAGAGAAAACCCTGTATTATATTTCTGATTTTTAGAAAGCTTATTCTGCAATTTCTTACGCTTTATAAACCCCGTCCTCTTAGTAGGGAAGGAAATACCCCTTGGGTTTTAATACCACGACTTCGGGGTTCTGCTCGTGGTTTTATTAATACGCCCTGTATGTAAACCCATTGATACCTGGGTTACCCCTGAGAAAGGTTATTAGCCCAAATAGCCCAGTGAAACTCCGAAGGAGTTCCCTACTCTTATCGTTGGTTTTATGGAATGTAGGATTTCTTTATGTGACGTTTTATAATATGGAATGCTCTTAGAATTAAATAAATTGCGGAGTTTCCCACTAACAGATATTATCTTTGAATGATGCACAATGAATTTATTTTGTTGGGTAGATCAATACAGAAGGGTTTGAATGATAGTAATGCCAATTATCTGTCCGAATACAGAGGCTAAACTCGTTTTAATTAGACCCAAGACTGTCTTCTGAAGTAACTTCATTCTCTTCCGGGATTGGGATTGGTAAAGACTTGAACCACATATCCGAAGGAATCCCGTCCGACAAAGTGATCCCATAACTCTCAACATGATGCTTCTCCACATCAATAGAAAACTTTAGAAGATCCGCTAGAAAAAAACACCGAGATAATATGGATACAAATCCATCTTTAAAAAAACTGAACTTTTATAAAGATGACCCACTCTGATCAACAATGCCGATGATATGCTCCTCAGTCTTAAGCTTATCCGTGTCCTCGTCAATAACGTAGCTCATCTGGGTGATGAGTACATACGGAACTTGCTGAAGATGGGGAAAGACCTTGCTAACATTTTCAGTGACATCCAGGGTCAGATACTCCGTACAGCAAAGCTCCTCGATGATAGAGTTCTTGTTGATAATCCCCGTCCTTATGCCCATGTCAAGCCGCTCTGGAAATAAAGTTTTATAATTATTTAAACGGCTTATCAAACGCTTATCGCTTTGTTAGTAAAACTTTACCATAAGTAATTATTCCAATTGGCACAAGATCCTTGTCCAAAACACACCCCCGGTCCGACCCCGTAGCTTTCAAAGTCGACATGACCTTCTTGACAGTGAGGTTATCCGAAAGGAGGAGGACACTTGGAAGTTTGATATCACTTATGGGCATGTTCCACCACCAATAGAGGGACTCCATCCTTAGTTCCTCGAAGTGACCGTTATCCAACATCCAGTCATTTCGCACAAACTCCCTAGGACTATTCCAAAAGTTCCCGTTGAGCACGACCACAACTGTTGCATCGTCATTGTCCTTGAGGCCTACTCAGAAAACCTTAATTTGGGCTCTAAAAGGCGTAAATGTCCCCCAATTACACTTGCAAACTTACCATTCTCCTCGATCGCTTTAATCGCTGCGGCCAAAACGGCTCCAGACTTAGGTCCAACCAAGAGCCCCTCCTCTTTTGCAAGTCTCCTGGCCATGAAATACGCTTCTGAGTCCGTGACCTTTGTCCAAACGCTGACGAATTTGTTTTTCCATGTGTCCTCGTCAACCTGATCCGTGATCTCGCCCTCGTATAACTCCTCGGGGATGTCGATCTCGTGCTCCTCACTTGGGCAGAAGACATTCTCCCAGAAGTCCACTCCGACGGAGATCATTGCGGGGTTTTTCTCGCGAAGTCTCATGTTAAGTCCAAATATCATGCCTCTTCCTTCAGATCCACAGACGAGCATGTCAACCGGGCATATCTGGCCCGACAACTGATTGAGAATCTCCTGTCCAGTGGAATTGTAATGTTCGAGAACGGACGACGCTGTTGGACCCGGGTTCACCTCCAATGACTTAGCCAGAGCTGTCTTCATATCTTGTACCATGGTCCTGTAAGGGGGGTTGTTGACTTGACGTGAGGACTGGAGGTCAAATACTTTGACCGTGCGAGCTCCAAGCGCTTCAAGAAGATCGGCTCGTTCGGAGACGTCATCGTGACTTGGAACTACCATAGGTTTTAGCCCCGACCATGCTCCTATCCAGGCTGTGCTTACACAAATGTCTGTAGGACCGCCGGTAACTATCGGACCTGTGACATTAATTTACCCGATTTATATAACTTCTATGACCGTTTGACCCTTGAGAATAAGATAAAGACTTACGTAGCTTCCTTAAAGGTGTCTTAGGTCCATCGATAAGGTCCTGCTTGACCACGCGGTCACTTGTGGATCCTGTTGGGTTAAGGAACTCGCACTTGACCATAACTTTGCATTTGAATCCTACTGGAATACGATTTAGACGGATAAGCGGTGTGTTTCCCACAAGAGACATCATTCCACTTGGGCTTGATTCCTGATCCATTATATTACAGCGCTAGGTTTACTACTTATCGATCTGCTGAACTGATATTTTATTTCCAGTAAGGCGATTCCGCGATTCAAAATCTTTCAAAATATGAAAAAGAAAGCCGGAACTGAAATTTAGATCTTTACTCTTCAAGCGTCGGAAGCAAACTGAGAGCATTTCGGAAATTCTGTAAACGTGTAAACAACGTCCATCCGTTTCCATAGTTCCCTTGGCAACAACCATGAAAATTTTATTTGACAGATTCCAGAGTGGATTTTATCATCTGCATTTTTCCAAGGAATAAAAGCATGACCTGCAGGGTCAATGAGTATGACCTTTTATGAGAAGGGTGGGTGGTAGGTGGGCATAATATTGCCATGTGGCATGCATGCGCAAAATGTGGAAAAATATTAGGAAAAATCCTCATGTAAAGGATATCCTGGAATTGAAAGTGAATTTATTGAAAAATAATAATAAAAAAGCATGAATTAGAGTTAGCAAGGATGACCTTTTCTAAACAGGATGGATAATCAAAATGTAACGGGTTTTTAATGGTCTAAGCGTCTGAACGTTAGTTAAAATAAAGTAGAGGGAACTCCCAAGTAAAATAAATGGCTGGAATCAAAGTGATATTTGTAGATTTACTGACCAGGAATTACAGAAAGTCGTATAGTTGGTCGTATTTATTTTTATTACAACAAAGAATGAATATTAATGTATTTATGTGATGTTGAATCCCGATAACTCCTAAGATTCCTTTTCAAATGGTTTGATTAACGTCTGGCTAACAACGTTCGTACAATCCTGTTACTTCTTAGCACTGCATAAACAATAAAAAATCGATTAATAAACTGGGACTCTGATCCAGTTTCAATCCACTTTATTTCCAATTAATTGTGTATGTAACAAACTATCAGATTCATCCATAATATCCTGTTGCAGCAGTTCCTCCAAAACGTCCTCCATAGTGACGATGCCAATCCGCTCGAGAAAGGGTTCCCCTGGCCCATCGTCAACAATCCTGTCAACAAATGCAATGTGACCCCGCTTCCCTGCCAAGGTCAAACATCTGTTTAGGCCCAATTATTATAAATTAAGGTCATTATTATACACCCAGCGTTATTGACTCACCTTCTCTAAACTTCCTGTACATAAAGTCCAGCGTGGTGTTCTCAAAAACGCAGAACAAGTGGTCCCTAAAGTACTCGAGGTTAATTATATCCTTCAAGTCTACAGCGTCCTTAAAGTCCACAAGGATCAGTTGCTTCGTATTCAAAACGGCTATAACATTAGCCAGCTCGCCATCATAGATTGGAATACGGGAATATCCTAGTAAAAAAATACCAACTGATAAAAACCTTACAAAGACATGAGGGTGTATTACGGTAATGTCACTATAAGGACTGGGGCTACTAATAAATTCCGAGAGTTAAACAGAACTTTACGGGGTTATTAATAGTAATTAGGGGGGCACTATATAATACTAGGGTGTTTAATTTAATAACTCCGGTTATACCTTCCGTAAGGATTTTGTTCATCGTCTCCATGTCCAGTTTTGTATCCACGGAAAGCATAAAAACGTCGCCGATCTTCTTCATTATACTTTTGACAGTTTTCTGCTTCAAGGATAAAGTTCCTGAAATAATGTCCGCCTCTTCACTCTCCAACTGATGCTCGTCCTTAACAACCTACAACAAAGTTCCCCATTAAGATAAGCAATGAATTTTGTGCAAAAAAACCTGGACAAGCCTTCAAACCACCTTGATAAGCTCACTAAGCCTCTCCCTATTAAAGGAGACGCCGATCTCATCCCCCAGCACAAACTCGAGGATCTTGCTCATCGGATAGGAAACGGGGAAAGTGATAAAGATAAACAACTTGGTGATCCATATCGTAGATCCCCCAACTGCTAGTCCATGTTTGGAGCAGACAGCTTGTGGAATAATCTCTCCGAAAAGGACGATTCCCAAGGTTGATAAGACAGCCGCCGTGATTCCATCCGTGAGGTTATCCAGCATTAGAGTGATAATAGCATTGACGAGGACGTTGCTCAGAACCAAAGTGCAGAGGAGGAGGTTCCCATGTTCCCTCACCGGTTGGATTGATCTGGCATAGTTTTGTTGCTGGATTGGTCCCGTGTTTATCAGTAGCTTGAGGTCCATCTGGTCCAGACTCAAAATCCCGAGGTTGAGACCGGAAAAAAGACCCGAGAACATGAGCAACGACGCGATGATCATGTATTGGACGTGGTCGGAGACAAATGGCCGATTGGCTATTAGGACGAGCCAAGGGTAGAACTGATTTGGGGAGGAACGGCCAGAAGCGACTTTTTTACCTGACCTCAGGCCCTGCAGGTCCAATGCCGCACCCTTTATAGTTCCTAGGCAGTAGTAGATATGAGAGGTTTCTTCCGAAGGGGGGATAAGAGGAACGACCGTTCGAACCGTTCCGTACAACCCGGAAGAGTCCCGGTTGACCTGGATAAAATACCCGGGGGTCAGGTAGACCTTTAAAACACCCGATCTTTTGTAAGGGGTAGCTAAACGTACCTTGGGGTCTCCCGATATGTTCAAAGGACGGGTACAGTCCTTGGGATGGGTTACCATTCGAAAGTAAGTGTTTTGAGGCAGTTTCCCGTAGATTGTGAACCTGAGGTGGGTGTCTTCTAAGACGCAGGGTGTCCCGTTTGGCAAGTAGGTTATCTTCTTCTTCGCAGAAACGTATTGGAATGATAAGGACGTTATCTCTGGTCCGGGATCTCCTGCCTATAGTTTTTTAAATACGTTTTATTTATTTACAGTGTTAATAAATGTAAGATAAAAGGCGTAACAAGGTGTTTAAAGGCTCACTTGTAAGACGGGAAGGACAGTGCTAAAACTAACGATGAGTAGAAACCGCAAGAACTCCATCATCGAAGTCACAAAAAAGCATCGACTGCTGTGGCTATTTTATTAATAGAGACTTGAGCAGGGTTAATTTGTTTGTTGGCAAACTACTGAACACTAAGCATATCCGAGATGTTGTCACGGTTTTTTCTCTCATTGTATTCCATCAGTTTTTGAAACGTTGTGCATATCCAGTGTTCTGTATTATATTGACAAAAAGCCACTGGTTTTTTTGGCGTATTTCTTAGTAATTTTTCACTACGAAACTCAGAACTGGGATAATCCGGGTTAAGGATTTCTTGATTTATTAATCCTGAATCCCTAATCACCCGACCCAAAATGAATAAAAGTATTCCTTAATCCCTATAGCTTTGTCTTACTTTATGTACTAAAAGTTAAAGCATGGCCTATTATTTTTACCATACTTATTTAAATCCATCCATTTAGCTAAACCCAAGCATTGCAAACCCTATATCTCTGTAACAGTTCTGCATAGTAACTTTATCAATGCATCGTCCATTTTCCCGTAGATTTCTAACATAATTTTTAAAAACTGAGCAATCGCTGAACCTGGAGCCCCTGGTAGAGCAAAATTACAAACAATAAACAATGACAGCATCTTGCCCATATCCAACACAAAATTTCGCAAATCAGGCGTCCTTCCATGTAAAGAAAAAGACGGCGATGATGATGAGATTTTGTTGAGACTCCATAAACTCTCAATTAAACCGTTTCCAATAGGAACTTAGCTTTATATCTCTAGAAATAGGGCATGTACTTCTTCCTTAAAGTTCTAAACTAGTCCTTAGGATTTCTGAAAATTGCAGGAAGCCCTCATAAAGGCTCATCCACAGGCTTTTAAGAAGCATAGAATCTCAGTCCCTTTTTATCCTTTTGATACCAACCAATGTTCTGTTGTTTCATTCGACCAAAACATCAACCGAAAGTTGTAGTAAATGTTTTAATAAGTCTGGATCTGATGCTTTCTAAGTTTTTATTGAATAAAGTGAGCAAATCTGCTTCTGTTCCGTTTTCAAGATGAATGATCTATCTATGAATACTTGAGCTCACCAGGTTTACCTTTTTATGGTAGAAACCACCCTTTAATCCCCTCCTTTCTCTAGTTCCATTCACCACGAATCATTCCACACTGTGCTGAACACTTTCATTACATCCGTAGTGCGTATTTGCAGTTGACTGATAAAGTCATCATTATTAAAATCATTACACGGCCGGTTAACCTCATTCAAGAGCATAATTGTAGCTGGCGACGGGTAAAACGCTCGTCTCTCACTTGAGATTCAATTTTTTGATTCAAAAATAAGAATTTGCTCCCCGTTTTAAATTGTATTTTCCTTACGGAGGTAGAAGCTGGAAAAATTGCCATAAATTCAACTTCTAGCAGTCATTGCCGAGCCAATACACTACATACACTGTCTAATGTTTAGGATGTCGGTGGATTGAACCTTGGAACACGGCAGCTTCCTTTTGAAAGGATTGTTAATACTGTACTTTTTCTATTATTTTGACCTTTGGCCGAAATAGTAAATGATCGGGGTGCATGATCGTTTGTGAAAAACGAAATATTAAAGTTTCCTCAAGGGAGGTCCATTGTTAACAAGGAAAGTGCATCAGTCTGCTGGTAAAAAGACTGTGTTTTATGTCCGCCGTTTTTATTGGACTGCATTCATTATTATTATTGGAATTCGAGAATAATATTACATGGGAGTAGTAGTAGTAGTTGTGGTAGTATTGGCTGTTACGGAAGCTAAAGGGGAGGATGACACGATAAGTACTTATGGGATGATGTTTTTTATGGGTGTAATAACATCGGTCGAGAAAACTCGTAATAGCTTCCGCCGAGGAAAAAGATAGCTTTATTATCAAGACCATTTCATATTTATATGAGCTAACTTCCCATTTAATAAATTGCATTATTATATGAACCCATAAATACAAAGTAAAAAGTGCATTCCCGACACACCAGGTCAGGTCGTACTCATGTCATAGGCTATCCGCATCCATAATCCATTTAAAAGTCCAGTATTTAACTCAAGGAAGTGCAACCAAACCTACCCACACGTAAATTCTTAACTTAACTGTAAAAACTGGAAGATAATGTTAATACTTTTTACTGAGGATATTAAAACTAAATTGGAAAAAATATCTTAAATATTAAATAATTGAGACTTAATTCGGCCTCGGAGGTTTTATAATTTATTTCCAGAGTTAGTCTAACTCTCCACCACTTCTTCTATACCTTACACAGAGTAATTTACTCTGGCCAAGTCTGTAGGTCGATGCACGTCCTCGAGCCCTAAAACTTGAACCACGCTGCTTTTACGCGTGTATACTTTAGTATTAGCAGTCCAACTTTGTGTGGAATATCCTCATATAATTTTAGAAAGACTCTTGGGTTGTTGGTTGGATTGAAGACCAGTTCTCGTTGGGATTCAGACACGATCCCAACTACCCCTCCCTAACTCCCCCACTCACTTTATACACGCACACGCCAAAACTTCACAAATTACATAGAATCAAAAGCATAAAAACCCAACCTACACATTCCTTCTCAATCCCACCTTCATTATGGACAGAGAAAAACTAATATTGCCCGAGTTAATAAAAGTTTCGAAACCTATCATCAACCGGCACACTTTTCGTACTCTGAAATAACCGGCTCAAGGGTGACTTTAGTTGTATGAGAAACTAACTAGTCTCGTTCTTTTTGAAAGCTCAGTTGGATTCTGGAACGGTCATAAAAAGTCTGAGGATGATGTTTGAAGTTTTCGCAAGTTAAACCGAATCGGTGCAATTATTTAGACATCATGAACCGTTGCAACTTGGAGTATATAAATTCCCTGCTTTCAAAAGAAGATTTAAACACAACTTTAAAATGAGACGGAGAGTTTTTTTTGTAAGGAAAATGACTATTTTATTCCCATTAAATTGCCAACAACTGCTTAAATTTGGATTTTGAAGCCTCCTTTAGCTGTTGGACATAATTATAGAGTAGTTGACAACTTGTGTGAAAGTGTGAAAAAAGACTGGAGATAATTACACGTTTAATCAATCAATCACTATCCGAACTAGTCCTGAGGAACCCTTGCTATGCGGTGCTTTTAACAGAATAATCCTCACATTTGTAAACTTATTTCTCGTGGGTTTTTTTGATCAGAGATTAATCCCCAATATAAAGAAGTATTTTAATTTAACTACCCTAATCTCTAGAGTGGGGCTGGTGCTTTACTTTCCTTCTGCAGTTGACAGTAAGTCAGTGGGTGGTTAGCCCGTTTAGTTTGACTTTTTTCGGTGGATTTTTTACGACAATCGACAAGACGTCAACCTTGCGTTGCATGTGCTCGTGCATCCGTTGTTGTTACAAGTGGATCTAATGCTAAGGGGTTTTGTACTTTTTAAATGTATAAAGTGCTTCAAATACATGTATAACAGGGTGTAGGAAATACGAGTATAGTTTCAGTAGAAACTTCAAGCTTATCAATCGGCAATTAAGAAGTAAAGTTGTTGCTGCTATGCTGCTTACAAGTGGATTATACATATTATTTTTAGTAAAACATGTTTACAAGTTGAGGTTTTATTGTTGGTTAAAAAAAAGTTTTAGGAAATCAAGATTTTTATTGCATAAACGTTTACTTGTTAAAATAGAGAGTTTGATTATACTGGGAAGTATTACCCTTGATATTTATAGATAGTAATCAGGATTAGTTCAGGTCGTCTGTCGTCGTTCGGGGTCAAAACCTTATCCAGGGAACTCTCTCGGACCCTCGGGGTTTTACTGGGTTATTTAATGTCGAACATTTATGGGGATCGGGGTTAAAGTCTTTAGGCGTATGTGACATAACTTTCTCACTTCTAGTATAAATCAATAAAGCCCTTTGACCTCCGATTTGACCCGTTCCCTGCATAAGTATCTAGTCCCTCGGTGTAAAAAAACCCGACTAGGATAATTTATTACAGAACCCGGTCTAGTCCGATAAGAACATATGTGTGTGTTCTTTTTGGTGGTTTACAAAGTTTACACCTTGTTCCCAATTTTTGCTTCGTCATGGTCAAAAAAAAAGATAAGCTTTTTCTGTGAGTAATAAATCCCTTGAGTGAAAGTAGATAACTCAACATCCTAGATCAGCCCCAGAGAAAGCTATTATTACTGTAATGTTGTACGTTAGGATTACTACGTGGATAAGGGAAGGGGGAAGGGGTAAAAATTGAAATTATTACAATAAAAACATTTTCATATAGTCATAAAGGGAATTATAATCCTCCTTCGATCAAAATCCCTTCTATTTCCCTTCATTTATATAAATACATTTTTGAAAGTGGTAGTGGTGTATAAATGCATTTTGTGACAGTACGGGAGAAGTGAGTGGTTTGTAACATTTTTTATTGAGATTGATAGTGACAGGCGTGACAGAGTTGGATCTTTTGAGGTTGAGGGATTCAGAAATACATCGGCTGTAAAACTAACAGGGTTTTTATACGATGTATCTCTTATTTCTAACTTTAAATCCCCTGGGAAACTATAGCTTAGAACCAACAATAAAAGCCGTTTACGTAGAAGAGACTATAGGATGGGTGTAATTTAAATTTTAGCATAAGTAAATTACATAAAAGTGTATTGGGTTCCGGGGTATATTCCGGGTAGGACGTATTTCTGATGTTCACTAATATAACTGTAACGGTAGGGAAAACTGGATGGTTATGGAACTTTAAAAATATTTTTTATGCAAACACTCACAATTCCTATACTTTCCTTCCTTCTCCAACTTCCAACTATATTTAATGAGTTAATGGATTGTATGATGGGAATATGTCATATGCAAGTAAAGTATTTATTCAAGGGGGACATTAATTTTAATTTAAAGTGCCATCAGTACAGTAATTCAATAAAAATCATCTTCTATGAGTTAGCATCACGACACACGTCCCTTTAACCACGTTCATGAGATCTTTCTTTACCTTTACATTTAAACTGGAATTTCTAACTGTATCCAATCCTGTACTTAACATTTAAAACTGCTGAGAAATACTGAAGCACTATTACTAGTAACTTTTCCATTTAATTACAACCTATGCTATAACATTTGACGAGTATGTACAAAACATCCCAATAAGCAGCAGTTGCTCCTTGTATAATATTGTCTGTTGTGTTGAGTAACCCATTATGTTGTTCTATCTTTTGTCTCTATCTTCTAAAACTCATAAATCAAGTCAGACAATTTGTTTAGGAAAGCTCTCACTTTCCTTGTATTAAAAGGAAAAAACCCTTTTTAAACAAAATAATACAAAATCCGTCATGGTTGGGGGGAGTGGTCCTCAAAGCATCGTTAAACTATTGTTTTCGCATTATTGGTAAATTCACTCTATCAGATAGAGTCTATCCGCCTTAAAATGTATATTTTTTTTTATAAATAACAGAGTTAAAGTATAGAAACCCCCAACAGCTAAATCAAGTACTCCTCTTCATAATGGAATATAATCTTCGACACGTAGATGTATAGGCAAAATTATAGAAAAAATCAATAGTTGTAGATGTTTCCAAGCTTAACGCGGTCTGTAGCTGAAATAAAAATAAAAATGTAAGAATACCGTATTTCCGGAAATTATTCCCCCCTGGAATAACTCCCACCTACCTTTCCATGTTAAAAATTTAAATTCGCCCTATCTTGCCCATGCTTAAAGTTTTTTCAATTTTTCCCTTGAAACAATAACTCCCCAGGGGAGTAAAAGGTAATGCTGTGAAAACGTTCTACTTAAAATAATTCGTTGTGCTATTTTATATAAATATTTTCCTATCTAACTCTGTTTTAAAATGGAAATTATATTTTCGAAATTACCTAACCCTAAATTCCTGTCCATATACCGCCCTCATTAATTATGCCATACGCCAATCCTTTACATGTTAAAAATGGTATCTCTCCCATACTAAACGTACTTCAAAACATTTACTTTTCATATATAAGCCGCGGCGTATGGGCGAAGATTAAGTTTACTTTTAGACAATATCCTCTCAATAAGCGTATTGAATTATTTGTTAAGTTGACCCTAAAAAACCCCCAAAATTTAATAGTAGCCCTACATAGACTAATGTCTCCAACACTAAACAGATTCAGGATAAACATAAAGCTTACTACTTTCGTAGCCGCGGTCACTAAATGCATGCGGTCTATTAGATAAGCTTCTTCTGCATCAAAGGACTTTGTACATTGTCTCACGAGACGAGGTTACTTAATATTTGCTCAGAAGAGCACAACCCTCCAGTCTCTTTATGACTTTCTGAATTTACAAGAATCGAGGTTCTTAACTGAAGGTTGACCCCACACACAGCCAGACTTCGTCATTTCGTTTTTTAACCTTGCTAGACGATGACAAGATACAAACTAAGGTAGATTTTGGTGGATGACACCTTCCTGGAAACCCCCAACCATTCGTCAACTACAATCTACAAACTCTACACTATTCTAACATCGTTTTATAAATATTTCATATCTCCAAACTTCATTCTTCGCATTCAAGTATAGACATCATCATAACCAACCCCAGATATTATACTAATAATATCCAAGTACCATAAAACTTCAAAACATTTCGGATAAAGTGCTGATTATTTTTGTATCAAGTTTCTCTACCCAGGTTGTTAGTTTCTTGAGGTTATTTTTACTATTTAAGCGAATAATATAAAAGAGTACATTTTATTCAGAGAGGATTGAATACATTTGACATTAATTTTACTTCCAGATTAATATTATTCATAACCTTTCTTAAGAGATTCGACCCTTCTATAAATAAACGAGGCTATTAATAATAATGTTCTAATAGTATGCAAAGTAATAGATTATAAGTTAGATTGTTAAAGTTGATGACTTTCCTTGGTGGTCCGTCCATCCATCCATCCGTAGCATAATCCACTATTTATTTACTGCCACTAACCATAAAATTAATCCATCCAAAGCAACGCAACGATCCACCGTAAGTAATAAACGTAGCAGCAACAACCTAACTAAATTAAGCCTGGGTTAAACATACCGTGGGACCATGAAGTGTTAAAATAGTCCGTATAACTTATGCAAATCGGGAACTATAAAACGGGAACTGTCTGTGGTTAAAGGGTATCATCCTGATCTGCTTATAAAAAATGACAAAGTGTTCCAAGAATACTCGAACAGCATTACGTACTCTTTATTCTTGAGTTGACAATAAAATAAAATATTTTCGTGTATAATTCACAATTTATGCCCAGCAGACGTAGGCAGACAAAAAATAAATGTTGTACAAAGTTCCACGCCAAAGTGTTCAAGATTCGATACAAATAGCACCGACTGACAGTCCCAGACCTTTTCCCGTGTCACAAAGTCGGCCTAACTTTCCAAGAAGCTAAAGATCACTTTTATTTATTTTTTTACCTGTGAAGATATTTTATCTAAGACCTTTTTCCCCGTTGGTATTTATGATAAGTTGCTAGCCATGAGGACAGTTACGGTAGGACAATTAAGATTTATGGACAGGTACTCCTACTGAACTTATCACAGGTTTCTGTCACAGTTAGTCATAAGAATGTTCCTTATACCTGCCTATTTAACTAATTCTAAACCCGGAGGTGGAGGAGATTATGCTTCGTTTGTCTGCAAGAACGGTGTGGATCTTTTGAATATTTTTTTGGTATTTAAGAATACGTCAGTCTCAAGGACGGAGTAATAATAAATAGTATACCTGTATAGTTATGCATGGAATGTAAGCCGACAGAAGGGATTTAAACTTTGAAATACGGAAGGCATAAAGATTTTTCTTATGAATGAGCCAGTTATTGAGGTGTTTTTATGAACTGGTCGGTGGTATCTTTGCTCCCCGTTGTAATAAGAATAAAAATATTTATTCAGGTAAAATACCAAAAAGGAGGTATGTCAGTTCTGATAATCGAGAAGGAGAAGGAGACTTAACGAAAATGATTAACTGAACGATAGTTTCTCGGAGTAAAAAGTTCCCTTTTGAAAACAATTATTTTATTTTAGAGATATCCAGGGTCAAGTGAAAGTTTTAAATGCAATTTCCGGGTCTAATATTTAATTTATATTGTTTCTAATACCGTAACTCTTCTCTAGTAAAATAGTAAAAATTTTAATCCAAAAGACTGGAAGGTTTTATAGTAACATGACTTTATCTTAACTCGTAGAATAATTCTCGTCACAATGTTGGGCTCATTTCCGGCGATGTGACATCCACTTCTAGCATAGTAATTGTATGACTCGGGATTTGAGGTTTTTACACCAGCTATTCATTAGAGTCTACACTACTTACTACCCGAATTACCTACTCTGTTGTGCTCAAAGCTTGCCAGACTAAGCTCTACTACAAGTTTATAATTATAGACATTGTACTGGAAATGTACACGTTGTTTAAGAAGGGGGGATAAAGGAGCTGTGGAAGGAAACAACTCCCCATTAATTTTACTCCAACGACCTAATCAACGCTCGACCATTAATAACTCTCAGCAAAATTACAATTAAGCCCGGAAACTCCCTCTTTCCATCCACAAAACTGTAACGGATTAATTAACAATCAACTCAACCAACAAAGACGGATTATAAAAAAATGTCAAAACTTCTGAAAAGTTCTCGATCTAATAAATCCTCCCAGCTTCTTCTGCAAGGTCGAGTGAAACACTCGACAATTCCTGTGACTCCTCCTAAAGTCCCCCTGTCATATTCCCATGGGAAGGGTGACCTCAAAAAAGGTCAAAATGTAAAGCCACCCTGTAATGTATTAGACTCCAGCCACTCCCCCTCTAACAAAGAAGGTGAAGTAACTTTTATAAAGGGTGGGTGTGGGGGTGAGGATGGTAGTGACTCTCTACCTTCAAAGTGCAACACTTCCGGGGCAGAAGTTACCTATAATATTGGTAGCAGTGGGAGTGGCAGTAGTGGGGGCTATCATGATACGTGTGCTACTCTTGTAACAACAACTACTCCTGGCAAGGGTGTCAGTGCCAGGGGTAAAGTTACTTCTAGTAATTATAATAATAATAATAATGATAATAATAACAGTAGTAAAAGTGAAATCGCGGCGGCTGCAGCCTTCATGTGGAAAGTTGACCAGGGGAATGGTCACGGAAGGACCAAGAGGGTAAGTACCCAACTACTGTTGTTGTACGTATTTAATTAAATACTGAGCTTCTGTATCAATCTTTAGCTATGAGCTTACTTATATTTTAGACGCTTGGATATGCAAAGGTTTCGTGTACGTGGTACTACCCACGGGTTTTTTAAAGTCATCTAGCAGTAAAATCTACGTTTCTACCCAGCTAAACAACCGAAGCTGGACTTTGTACATGATGACGAGCTCTGTCATTAAAGCTTCGAAGGTATTTAAAGCTCTTGATGGACTTTGACCATGATATTGGAGGGTGCATTACCGCAACCCTGACTAGCTACTATGTTGAATAACATAAGGATGTTTTAAAGTGGGGAGAGAGAGAGATACAGCTGCCTAATGCTCTAAGTAATTAAGGGATAAATACGACAAATTATCAAATTCTGGATGGTTTTAATGAAAAGAAAAAGTAGGATACAAGAGAAAGTTTACGGGAATAAAACTAATAACTTCCAACCAAACATAGCTGTGTCTTTGCCTTAAAAGTAAATAACTATTTTTTTTACGATTTCTCGAAATTCCTAAGAAACTTTACTGCCATTTTAAACCTGATTCTGAATCATGCATAACAAAGGCAGAACCCACAGACTTTCTGACGAAGTCAGTCTTATTTTATTTTATACAAAGCCTTAATTATTTACTACCATTACTACAACAGCAACTACCAAGTCCTGTCGGGCATATCTTCAAAGTTTTCTGTGGATAAAAGGTTTAGTAAAACTTGCGCAACTTTTTCATAATAATATTTTCCCACAGACCATAAAACCCTACAACAAACCAGCTTTTGAAAAGTCGTCAGTTGAATAAAGTAATTATAAAAAGAGTCCTTTCTATTGGAATGTTATAATTATGGGGATGATGAGAATTAAACTAATATTTACTTACTCTTGATTGCATTATTCAAAGCGTAGAGAAGGTATAGAATTGTTAAACAATACATGGATTTTTAATAGCCCTGAAAAACTACTACGTCCATTATGAGAATCCCACTTTATAGAAGAGATCCCAATGCATTTTACAGTAGTTTCAAGCATTTAATCTGTAATATAGATTTCCATTTAGTACTGATGAACTTTACTCACAACTAGTGCAAGTTGTACTCGGCAATATCACGAAACAAAAATTCTGTAAAATGATTATGGAACTCTGCAGGAGGGTTTCATAAAAAAGCATCCAACCCGCATGAATCCTTCTCTAAAACTCTTTCTCTCCGTTCAACTAGAAACCTCTTTCAGTTTAGAACTTTCATTAACATTGGTTTTTATTGAGAGGAGTTTATAATGGGAAATGGGATAGGAATGGCTAGTAAACGTGGGTCCTATTAAGGTATGCTATAAAATGAGAAATAATGTAAACTAATGACAGACATTCTACCGTTTCTCTACAGTGCGTAAAATTTCCAAATAATTTCATCAGCCCAGCAAAACTTGAGCTGGGAAACGTGTGCATTTAAATACGGTAATAATAATAATAATAGATACTAAGAATGGATTGCTCTAACTAATTGAATCTTGGGTTGGCTAAAAAGGTACAGTAATATGGAATCAATAGGTTTATCTGATGAAAATAGAAATGCAAATGTCCGAATGAATTTTTTCTAGCAAGCCAAGTACTTTATTTAAGCGTGTCAGAGATCGTATTCGTAGTAACCGAGTTTATTTACCGGTTTTAAAGTATCCAGCCGATTGTTTAAATACATTTAGGCAAACAAACAACCAGACTCTCTATAACATTGTTCTGTTTTATTAAAAAAGGTAGTGTAATTTAAGGAATCGGTTGTTCTATTGAAAATTTTGTTTAACATTAATGAGGTTATCCGTTCCTTGCGGTGGTAGAAAGTTTTTTTGAATTTAGGTAATTTATTGAACCTTGTTGAAACTCTAACAGTCCCAAAACGGACCAAATAGTTCAAGGATTAATCAAAATATCCCGTTAAATAAAGAGTCCTTATAGATCCTTGAACTCAAGGTTTGTCGTATAAAAGTAAAGGTGGAATCCAAAGATAGCCCGACCTAGCTCCGTGTCAATGTCAGCTCTAATGATGAATAGGGAGGCAGACAGAAGTTGTGATTAAATCCATATGAAGGAAGGTGTTGTAAACAACTGGCACAATATTTCCTCCTACTACCCGGGTAGTCTGTCTTTTTGTGTTATTATTGTCACCACAAGCAAAGCCCCCTCCGATGACAACAACCCCCATCCACTATATACACATACAACCCACCCTGTACATACATAGTAGATCCGGGTAACTGGAAATGACAGAGGATGAGCGTAATAACTAAAGCAACCGGATGTCCTCCCCGTTTCTATATCAACCCCTGCCGTCCTCGTTACTAAATACGGATTTAAATAATAAAAAAACACAAGAATATACTACTTCATTGTCAATCCTATAGCCCCATGTACATTTTCTTATAATAAGATGCTTAATAACACCATCATCATTATTACTTATCCTTTCTGTATCATGTTTCATTCCGTCTCCCAACTACAGGGCAACCACACCCCCTTTCACCGCTACTCGTTTCATGCCTTTTTAGTTCTTGTGTAGCATTCTAGATAGAAGTAAAAGTAAGCGGAGATTATTAAATAAAATATTTTTTGTATCAACGTTTTTTATAACTGTTTCCGACTGTAAAAAGTTCAGTTTCAAATAAAACCGATAACTTCAAAATTTACTCCGGTTCTCATTTGACATTTTCATACCGAATAAACACTTTATGAATGTACATTTTGTATCCGAAATATTCATTGAATCCAACATGCAACTGTTTAGAATAAGAGGTAGACAAATATAATATTGACAGTCAACAACTGTTTGAAATGTTTTGACACAAATGAATAAACCCTCTGTCCCCCTGCTATCCCTTTCTCTAGCACAATCGGATTGACAAAAAAGTAGAAAGGATAACCAACTGAACCAAGCATGGCTTTCCTATAAATATTATCAGTTTCAGTAAACTTTTATCTGCTATTTATTATTCATATCTTCTTCATTCATCCTTTTTACAAGTGTTACACTTTCTTCTACAAATACAGAGTATCAAGCACCCATTCATTTTATACAATTCCATTCATAAGATAGTTTTACACTCGTCTGCTCAATTCCCATGAATACTTTCACTACGAAGAATAAAACTTATTGAAGAAAAGTTCAAAAGTTTACCATAGTTGTCTTGCCAAGTTGGACTGGAGTAACTGTTTTTTATTGTTCTCTACTTTAGTGAATTTTCTAAACTCTCTCGAAAAGTAAAAAAATATAAGAGACCGCTTATCAATCGACAAACTGTTTTTATTTCACTGCCAATTGTTCCTAATCCGATGGAAGAGACATTTTACTATGTAAATCCCCTCATATTATGCAAAGTATTCCCGAAATACATTCCAGGAAACTATTTAATTCTTTGATGTGTTTTAGTCAACACGCAATTGATTAGAACTAACTATTAATTATTTTTGTTATGTTCGCCTTTTTTTAAATGCATTTTAAATTGTCTAACTCTTCTTCTGAATACAGAACTTGGCCAATTTATTTGGATAAAGCCTAAAGCCTAAAGGCTAACCTGATGGGCAACTTTACTTTTACTTTCAAAGTAGCTATTCTCCGTTTAAAATAAATTGCAATATTAAGTTTGGCTTTTTTAACTCTTTTTGGAAGTTAGAATTTCCTTTGATTTCCGTACTTTGAAAGATATAATGCAGAGAACACGGTTAAACCATCTCTTCAATTTTTTCACGCTACTTTAAAATATTAAGTGCTGGAATTTCTTAAAATCTTCAAAATACTCTCATACTTTCAGAGCGACTTAAAAAATTTTGAAATGTTTTGAATCCTGGCTAGGTTAGGTTAGGTTAGGTTGGATCGATACATCCAAGAGTTTTTTTTAAATATGAACGATCGATATGCGAGGTTTCTGAATCATTCTGTACTTTACATAGGTACACTTTCAATGTGGTTTATGAACAGCCCCTTCTCGTTCGGAAGATCCCTATGGAACGATAATGTAAGATTCTCCAAGACTCTCTCTCAAGGGCAAATACGTTGAATAAACATGTTTTCATTTCTTTGGACTTTCTTCGAATCATAAATAATAATAAGATTCCTCTCTACATGCATCTTACGCTTCACGTACCCCTTCCTTCCTGTTGTTTTAACCATGTTTCCCTCTTTGGTTATTACATCCGTGTGTTGGTTAGAAGTGGAGTGGAGACCTAATTTGCATAAATTCCTCCACAGCTTCTTCCCACATTAGCCCCAAAGCAACGTCTTCAAGGTCGCTCATTAACTGGAATTACCTTAAATAAACAATGCCAGCGTTTCGTTGCACAACTTGCATCCATGTGGACCCAAGTTGGACTATCGGTTGCACTTTTAGTTGCATCGATGCAGCTACCTAGCTACATTTTTATGCATTACACAACCTCCTTGATATCTCTTACAAGAAGGGTGCCCACTTTATTATGATTTGGGCTGCCTTTTCTCTGAAAGTGGTTCTTCCTCAGGAAACTTTCTCCCCCTTTTTAACTACTTAAATAAAATCTAAAAAGCTCTTCAACCTTTTGGAAACTGGGCAAAAGTTCCATATCTCCGGAGATTGAGTAACTTATTCCAAGAAGTTAAAGTATTCACGCACGTTTTCTTTATTTTTCTCAAGAAGATACAGAAGTAGTACGTTGTAAGCAGTAGTCCCTTGTTCTTCTTATCTAGCTCCGTATACTGTACACTACGTACGCCTGTTGTAAATTATTTATATTTTCCATGAATGTATGTATGACTAGGGGAAGTTTCATAGGGATAGTTAAAGCAAAGACCGGCTTGGAGGATTTTTAATTTGGAAGTTTTTAATATTTACCCAAAAGAGACACAGACAGCTTTTTTAATGTCCTTGAGTTATGTCCAGCCCATTTACCATTTATATAGTTTTGTACAATAATTATACAATTAAATAATCACGGAAGACGAAAGCAGCTTTGCAGTTAATTAACTGAGGGAGGTAGAAGTATCAATTCTTCAGCTTGAGTATTTAAAATGATATTTTACAGTAGTCTACTGTTTATTTGTTCAATGTATGGAATAAAATGTGAAAACCTGCAGTTCCGCTCCAAACTGAATCTCAGTTTGGAACAAACGAACAAGATCTGGAATTGAAGTAAAGTATAGCAAAAGTGGGAAATGGGTTTCATTCCTTCATTAAGATCTCTGAGCACGTCTCACTTTCACAAAGTTTGAAAGGTCCTTTATTCTCCTCCCAAGTTGGCACAGACTAAACTTCCTGTTTACTTTTACATTAAGATGGAGAGGATGCTGCTTTTATTTAGATAGCTTTAGGGAGACCGTTTTATCCGAGTAGCAGCCCTCTTATTTCATACTACCAGTTAAATAGGATTGTCTAATAAAGGTAACCCTAAGTAAGCCAGGGTCAACAACAGGCTTGCCTTCTCCATGTTGACTTTTAAACCTCCGAGATCTAAAAAGGAGGCTTCATCCGCGCTATCAATACGTATCTTGCGAATAGCACCTTACCTTCCAGCGTGTTAACTATTTATTTTAGCAACTATGAAACCTATCTTTGGATGTAGAGCTCTACTTTTAAAATTGATTAGGTCCAAAGGTTGTGGAGGGATAGATTATTGACTGTGACTCAGATTGAGATAACAAGACCCAGGAACAAGGGGACGTTTCTTCAAAGTTATCATTGTCAATTCTACCAAAAATACTGATCGGATTGCTATCCCTCTGCAATCATGTCTATACTAATACTAATACCTTGTGTAGTAGGCATAGTAGTTGGTAGTTACTAAGCAGCCTAGGAGTAGTTAGTAATGGATACATTTTATTCTGTTGTAGATGGATGATTGGATAGAGTCATCCAGATTGTAAATCTAATTTGGGAAATTCAGATGAAATGTTGCAGGATTCTCATTTTCAATCCCCTTCCACGATCCACTTCCCTGTACCCTTACTCGTAGAAATGAACACAGATAAACAGAAGTAACCTGCACTTTGTAACAATAACCATGCTATATATCTTTGAAGGAGCCCCCTTCTCTGTTATGATTTTGTTTTAATAATAATAGCAATTCTTAGTTTGATTTTTTCTTAGAATTTTTAACCAAAGAACCCCTATACTTTCTCGGGTAGAAAGTTTACAAACTCTGACGAGTTGTCCTACCATGTCATGTTAGGCTGGAACTTGGAGGATATTTTGTTAGGATTGGTTTAACTTCTAATTGAATTAAAAATGTTGCTTTACTGGCTTTCCATCCCGTACAAAAAGTTATGCATTCGTCATGAAGAATGAAATGACAAATGAATAAATGAAAGAGATAACAATAAACAAGAAATGTAATCCTGATCAATAAAGAGTTGTAAAGAGAGGATAATATAAATCAGCGTTGATGGGTCAACTTCAAAATTGACCTCGGGTCATTCTTTCCTCGATGAGTTCATTTATTTGGGTAGTAAGCTTGATTCTGTACTAAAGATTGCTTCAGACCAATATTGGATATTATTGGATAAAACTAAAAATGAAAGCCTGGTTTAAAAACTGTACAAAGGTTGCACTCAAAACTCTCCGTTTTGTTGTGCCCTTGGCGTGTTAGTAATTTGCTTTGTTTTATATTATATTTGTGATGTGAAACTCTATTATGTATTATTTTTATTGTAAAACTGAATGTCCAACAGGCAGGAGTAGCTTAGGTAGGAGGGCTCATGAAATAAAGTGATAACACACGATATCATCTCCTGCTTGGACGTCCGAGTGGACATTGATGTAATGTTCTGCACCCTTGGTGGCTTACCACTTACTTTATTTAACCACTATCACTTTTCTCAAACTCTACCATAATATTACTGCAAATTATAGGAACTTTTATAGGAGTTTTTTTTATTATAAGGTCTACACTCTCTCATCAATACACCGCGGCAACGGAAGACATTTCTTAGTACCTTACTCAATAAAAGGCCTAATATTTACGGCAGTTCTCTGTGGTTCTATTTTATTTTAAGTAGAGAATATAAGTTTTACTGGAGGGGCCGTTTCAATAAGACAACGCTAAAAGTACAATAAAACCCACCCCTTCTAATCAAAATGAACTGTGGAACAAGGTTCCGTACATCCAGTTTTAACCCCCCCTGGAATTGTGCCTTCATGGAATAACTCCCCTTTCACATCCACGTTAAAACTTAAAATTAGCAATCTCTATTTAGTATTTTATGGATGGAAAATAAGTTCCCCGAGATGAACTAAACCCAGAATTGTGGTGCATTTATGGACATAGTAAGCTGATAAATAAGCAAATAAAAGTGGTTAAAAAGTAACCAAAAAAAGCTCGTTGACCTTCAACTTTGGTGGAACCTTTCCATTATTTTTCCTACAAATACAAAAAATGAATGCTTGACGCTTTACTGTCTGGTACTTTTCACTGAATGGGTTTCTTAAATGAGTCTTCAACTTTTGAACTCGACAAAATCTACGATTAATCTACGAGAAAAGTAAATAGTGAAGAAAGTGACAAAGTTAGAAGAAATGCAATTGATTTGATTAAATGTAGGTACCTCCAGTTGAACGTCTTCTTTAGGAATCATGAATTTTAAAAATTAAGAAAGCAAACCGAAAGCTACTAAGCTTTGAAAGAAACGATCATTCTTAGCCTGCTTTCAGGGTTTTCATTAGTTTAATTTGTTGTTAGAGTCATTATGACAAGTCTTTACCCACAAGTTGTGTCGCATGCCCAGTTAAATACAAAAATTTTCTAACTCAAAAAACTTCAGAACCAATTTTACAGTGCTACCCATACACGAATTATGATGAAAACTTTCGACTAAAAAATAGCTCCTACCCAAAAATACCTCCTCTCCAAAACTCCCAACCCAAAAATACCTCCTGTCCAAAACTCCCAACCCAAAAATACCTCCTATCCAAAACTCCCAACCCAAAAATACCTCCTATCCAAAACTCCCAACTCAAAAATATCTCCTATCCAAAACTCCCAACCCAAAAATACCTCCTCTCCATAAACACCTCATCCAAACATATCCGATGAAATGATCAAAAATACCCCGGGTAAAAACTCGTGTTGCGTTGTTACCGAAACCAGGAAACGGGTCCACATTAGACATCCATTATAATAAATTACGCTTTCACTCTCTCTATTCATATAACATCATTGTTCGGAACATAGAGAACTGGACAGACAAAACATTTCACCCTAAGAGCTCTTTGTTCCTGTTTTGTTCTTATAAACTCTCACTTTCATGGGCAAAACAATCCATAAAAATACCTCCCAAGTAAAGTCGCGATATCCCTTCCCCTCTACTATATTAACTTAATGAAGAAATACACACATAATAATAATGCACGACAAAAGGAAGGAGCCACCAAACGAACTATCTACCTGACCCAAACACTCCACCATTTACTACACGGCTTATACTATAGCAAAAATATTACAAAAACTGACCCAAGTAATTCATAGAAGACGTGGAAAAATGTGGCCTGGGAAAGTAATATAAAAGCTTTCAAACAAAATAAGAAGGAGTGAAGTTTCTATTATTATTAAGGCCAGGAGGCTAACCGCTTCTGACCGCATGCCCTTCCATCAATGTCTCCCTTTTTCATTTTATTATTCCTCTTTTTTTCTAGTTAAACAATAGCTCTTTCTTGTCAAGACGGTCAACCTTTTCCATTCTTTTTTATCCATACAAATTAATTCATGCCCTTTACAAATATATAGCTCTTCTACTCAAGAAAAGATCGATATCCACCTAAAAATAAATAACTACTACTTATCGCTGGTAAACGCAGCCATAAAAAGTGAGATCACTCTCTTTCACACCGAATCCTACCTTAAAGACACCTTCATATCTTATCCTACTTATCCGTCTCAGTATCAGTTCAGCTAGATTACCAGAGAAGGAACTCGGGGGTTGAACTACTAAAATCTGATCTCTGGTTTGGGGTTTTATCAATGGGGTTTGTTACGTAACGACCCTGTTACACGCACCGAAATTTTGTTCTTAAAATAACCCCTTAAACCCCAACCCAATAAAACCCCGAGGAAGTTACTTATCCTTCAAAAGGTTTCTTCAATAAGTTGCATCTTGATCCTTTGAAACTTCTGTAGTTTCTTTCCGTAAGAGCTGAAAAAGGTTGTCCTGGGTTGTTTACTTAGGCTATTTATAGAAAGATATTATAGGGGCTACTTATGGGCTACTGCAAACACCCAGACACAAAATAATGTGTATAAAAGGTAGGTTTTATATGGAGGGTGGTGTATTTGCCCTGGGGAGATTTCATTCTACCCGGCTTGTTCCCCATTTCTTTTACCGAAACCCGGAGAAAGTTTCATTGAGAAAGTAAAAGAAGGGGAGAGTTGCCCTTTTTCCTGCTCTTTTTTCTCATCTCTGCTTATAAAATTATATAAACATTTTATACTTTTTGGAAGACCATCGTACATGTTTTTATACATTTGCTTCTTTCTTTGTGCAATAAGCAAGGTTGTTTAGCGTAGGATCAGTGCTAGTTCAGACTGGATTCACGTCCATCTACGGATCATACTGTTGGCCGTTCTTAGAAGTGTCCAAGAAGCTTCCGGGGGATAAATTAGTCGGAGGTTGACAGGGTCGGGGATTTACTGGATCAGTATATGATCCAGAATTTTTAAAAAATACGAGTTAAAATGTTACCCCATCATACTATTGCTACCTAATGGTTTTACAACATGGATCATATGTTGTGCAACAAACTCCGGATTAAAACCCCGAGGTAGTGAAACCCGGGTTTTATATTATAAGGCCAACTCCCTCCTCTCTCTTAAACATGAATGCATTGCTAACGGATGTTGTGTTGTCTGCAATACTAAATCCAACCGTTTCCAATCTCTTCTCCACTTGCAATTGGCTTCTAAGCCATTTCACCTGTCGTTTACAAAACTTGTAAGAGAACTGGTCTAGTAAAACTACCTCGTTTTATTAAGAAATAATCTGTATGTGCTACAGAAAGTTTAGGTTTTTCTGGTTGTGGTTGAAGGGTCTTATCTTACTGTCAATCAGACAAATTGCTATTGAAACAACAGAGAATAAAAAGCCCCTTGTTGCTTCCTTTTGACAACATTTCCGTCTTTGATAAATTAGTATTAAGAAATTAAGAAAGGACAGAGTTTATTGAATTGAAAGGGTCAACAATCCTGAGCATTTCTTAACTTTTATTTTTTAAAGAAAACACCCCAACTGCCAGTTGCACACATCGTCATTGGTTTATTCATCTTAAACGATAACTATCTTAATTAGAAGACATGCAGCTTCAGGGTCAAGGTTGGGTCAGATAGGTTAGATTAGAAATAAGGCTAAAACAAGCTTAAAAGTCCTCGGTGTATGGACTTGCTGGTTTTGTAAGGCAGCTTTAGAAATGGATTTTAGACCGAGTGAGTGGAGTGGCAAGCATTATTTTATTTACGAATTTGTTACGAACGATTGAAGTTGGGTATTGAAGAGGCCTGGGATTCCAATTACGGTAAAAGTCAAAAAGAGTAAATAAACTGGGTGGAAATGTGGAGATCTGATAAGAAGCCAGAATCCCCTCCTTAATTGATATCCCCAATAATTCCAGATCAACCGTCCGTCTAATGCATAGCATATACAGGGGAGTAGAGGTTGATAATATAACCCGAGATGCAGAGAAGGACGAGGGATAATGATCTTATCTCTGCAACTTTACCTTAATCGAAAAAGATCCATTTGTAAACATTTTGACTCTGAGATAAATGCAACTTCACCCAGCCTCGTACCTAAACAGGCCAAAAGACTCTCTGCATGAAGAGTAGTAGGTATTTATACACATTTTGGTAGTCAATATTAGTGTTGGTTATTTCGGGTCTTTACCACCCCATTGAAAGAAACCCCGCAGGGGTTTTTGGTAAAGTCAACAAAACTTTGTGGTATGGATTTGATAAGCAATGGTAAGGGCCGTGACCTAAAACCGTGTAGGAGTAATACTGAAATCCACGCAAATATTGACTAATCGATTGACCTCAACAAACCTTAACGCTTGTATTAAAAATTGACCTAATAAAACCTGAAAAGACCTTTCTGTTTTGGTTTTGACTTTGAAAACGTTAAATAATTTTTCAATATATTACAAATTGACCCCAGACACCGACCAGACCACCGGTCGATGGTGAACAAAATGGAGAGGTTTAAACCTTTCTAGTGTTGAACCCAGTTAGGCCGTTCCCTACAATTTCCCCATCTTTGGGAAATGCATTTCGATCAAGTAATTTTGATCATTAGCGACTGCGAATCCCATTAAAGCCTCTTTTCTACTTCACAACCATCAAAATATTATACTATACACATTCTTCAACATATTATAACAATCTGCGTATAAGCCCGGAACCCCCAATAGCGTTCTGCAACCCTCGAACCCCCAACCCACAATATATATCACGGAGCCTTGAACATAATTGTGAATTGAAGATATTTTGATTTTAGCAAACATAATCTAATCTGTTCTTTGTTACTTTTAAAGAAAAGTATAGGGATTGAATATTTTTGACATTTTTCACCCGAGCGGGTCCGATTGACCCCCACGGGTTCCTAAAACTTTAGGTTTTAGCCAAAAGTATCTGTATATTTGTTGCTTTTGAACAAAGGTTGATGAACAATATTTTTGGAAATTTCAGGCCGGTGGGGGTCGTTTAGACCAATTTAGAACAATTAGCAAAGATGGATGGTCATAACCTGTTTAATAAAAATATGGTGGGGGTGTGGTCATACTTATGTGGTTGCCAAATTGTGCTCGTCGTTAGAAAAAGTGTATAGTGTATTCGAAGTGTTCGGGAATTCGGTAACAAGAGATATTGTATGATTTTATTTGAGCTGAGATTAACCATGGAGAAGACTACTGGAAACTGGTTGAGTCATTGCGAGAGGGTCCCCTCTTTTGTCAAATTGGAAAGAAAACTTCATTACTTTCAAGATTGATCAATAACCGAGCAAGTATGCATGGTCTGTCCCAATACCCGGGTTATTCCTATCCGGGTTTCATGCGTAGATATGCCTTTTGTGAAGGAATGAATCACTTATTTATAGAAAAGGGTAATCGTTATAGCGTTTTATCATTTTTAGCTCGAGAGATCCTTAAAATCCAAGTGGATCCTTTTTAGTAATCACCAATTCCGATGCTTGGTTGAAAAAGAATGAGAGGAGTAGGGCTAGTCTTTTATTTTTACCCCGTTTAAAATTTTAAATGTTCAAAACCTCCTCCAAGCAGCTATGTGAGCCCAATCAGCGGATGTTTCTTTGCATAAATAATATGATAAAAATATCAAAAGAATGAGAATGACTTTATTTTGTGGTGTAACTAAGCCCCACACCCTTACTTCCCCCTTTAAAAAAATAAAATGAATAATGTTTCTCAATTAAATGACCGTTTACGGTCTGTAATATTAGATTTGGTACAAATAAATTGGGTTTTCGTGATTTTTAATGAAAAGAAGACGAACGATTTTTTTTCATTTTTAGGACCCTATCAGGAATTTTTTTACCCCCACTTGCACTTACCGGGTCTGTAAATGGTCGAATTTGTAAAAATTATGGTACCCTTTGTGAGTTTTAATTAAAAGTAGACAAATTAATTTTTCCTTATTTAAAGGCCCTAGGGTGTTTAGGAACGCCCACGGGTAGTGACGCGTGGGGGTTCCAAACGACTTAAATTTTGGGGCAGCTCTGAGTTGGAGTAGTTGCCACCCCCACCACTATACAATATTTCAGTAGGATCGGTTCTGAGATCTATCGTGCGGACAGACAGACAGACAAATGGATTACGTGGCTACGTGATTACGTGGCCCAATTGACTGGGCTAAAACTAAAAGTTGATGAACCAAATCTAGCCTTAGTCAGGTTTTTACAATGTTTGAAATAATAAACGGTCCGATTTCTATTCCATTTAACGTTTGGCATATTAGATGGCTGCATATTTATGCGTTATTCTACGGTTGTTGTATCGTAACTGGGGAGAACTACTGCACCCGCCCACATACTTCGGGTTATTCTGGTTTTAATCTGTTTTAATTACCTGTCAGGAATTCTAATCGGACCCAATTAGCATTCCTGAGGAGGCTGTCTGTCTACATACAAGCTATTATTCACTCGGCCTAAGTAACTTGCAAAGGGATAATTCTTTTTTGATACAAAAAGGAATTTAAATGGTTTCTGCTCTAGTGGACGCTTTTGAAAAATAAACCATTAATTGTTTTCAAAACTGGATTTTTTCGCAAGTCAAAGTGTCTATAAAAAACTGAATCAAATGGCTTCCTCTCAATCACACCAATATTTCAGGGACTTTTCATTACAAGTTTGGGGGTTAACGTAATCTCCATATTAATGAAATGCAAGCTCAGTTTATTTCTATTTTTAAAGTTTTGGGTTTTCAACTGGACAGTGGACCTTAGAGAACATTTTAATAATGAATCTAGTTTGTATATTTGGGAGACCTTAAACTTAATGAATACCAAACGTGCCAGACTGCAAACATGTTTCGTATGCCGGCTTCGGTTTCCAATAGAGTAAAATACTGATCCATCTTTTCAAGATAAAATCTTTCTCTGTCACTTGCTAAATTAACTTTTCATTTTGAAGGATAATTCGGAATGCAAATTTACCAATCTCCGGCCCACCACCGGTTGCTACTTATAACTGATCTTATCAAAACCGTCCCATCCGCCCCATGCATACCTTTTTTGAAGTGGCACAGCCGACGACAAAATCTCCCTACCTTTTACTGTTTATGCAAATTGTACTTTTAATTGGAACCTACCTGTCGCGTGCCTTTTGGTTTCTTGGGTGGTTTACTTACGCACGACTGGACCTTTCAAAATACAATGATCGATAGAAGTTATATGCTCCGGTTAACTCAGGAAAATAAATAAACATGCGAAACAAAAGGGGTTTTTGATAAGTTTTAGTTTTATTTACTGTTATGGACTGGATCGAATAGATCCTTTACATATAACTATGTAAACTTACGTAGTAGCATGATATTATTATTTCAGGTATAATAAATAGCAACACATGGAGACAGAGTTGGATCATTTCTAAATGTATAATCCCTTAACAAGAAACTAAATATCAAAGAAACCCAAAATCAAGTAAAGTAGTAGCTCGATTTCTATTCAATAATAACATAATAATAATATAGCGTCTCAACTAAAATATAATTGCACATCAATCTTCTGCTCTGTACCATTACTTCTGAAATCTAACTTTTCCATAAGAAGAAAGTAAAAGTTCTGAACTATCTGGCATAAAAAATAAAAATTCTGGAATAAAAATTCTGGAATAAAAACTCTGGAATAAAAACTCTGGAATAAAAACTCTGGAATAAAAACTCTGGAATAAATTAATTGAAATTAAACATAAGCTAACGAAAGTATTCTAAACCTCTGTATTTCCCTCGACTAGTCACCCAACAATTAAGCTAATCTACGCATAAAAAGTTCTGCTTATAATAAACGACCTGTTCTAATAAAAAATATCCATCTCCATCGTTGCTAAATCAGCTAAAATAACCCTAAAGACCCCGTGGAGTCACCGAAGGGATTATAGCTCTGCTCATTTCCCGATAAAGAATCGCTTGATCCTTATCCTCCATGCTAATGTGATCCCAAATCTGTAAATAAACCCGGTGAACAAATTAACATTTATGATGAAAAAAGGCACTAATCTATAGAAGTAATCTATTAGTACCTGTTTTTTTAGCATCTTCAAATCCCAGTTTTTAGGGCTGAGAGTCAAAGCGCGTTCACAATTGCCGGCCGCTTTCTCCAAGTTCTTCAGCATAAAATTAGCCTTGGCCATCCTAAAAGTTTCACTTAATGTTAAAAAATCCGTTGAAACTTGCTTATATACAGATTCACCGTTAATTTAAGAAGGATTACCGAAAAAAGATTTTATAATTTGGTGCGGGCATCCACGGGAGAAGCGCCCTCCGGCACGCTCGAAGAGCCTCCTGCGGCATTCCCAAGTTTAAGTACGACTGAGCCATGTTTGAGAGAATTCGAAATCGTAAATCTTGCAACCGTTCCTCCTCAGCGAATTTAAGAATTGTAGCGTCCTTGGAACATGTCAGCGCTTCCTCGTATCTGTGCAGAAATTGATTAAGGCTTCGGTAAAATGCTACATCTTAAAAAACCTTCCCGTCATTAAAAAAAAACCAAGATGCTGACCTATCCAAGGCATCTCCGTACTTCCCTCGGTTGAATTTCACATTTCCAGCCCCCCTCAACTCATCCAGTTCTCCGTAAATGTCATCAAAATCCATGTTCTTTCTTTCCTCCCGACTCATTTTGAAAATTGGGGGAGGCATCGGCTTTGTCGACGCTTTGATCAGCTCAACTATAAACATCACTCGGGAGTCTGTAAGATAAAAATTATAACGGCTTTAGTTCAGACATTTTTTTACCCCAAAAAACGGTAAAGAAATCAATCGGAAACTGATAATTCAAGGTGCTTTGTACTTACTCCGGGGCACAAGGTCGGGAATGCCCTGCGTGAGGTAGGCATAATCCGGTTCGAGGACGAACTTGGCGATTTCGCCAACAGCCATTGACCTCATCCCGATCTCGAGTCCTTGAAGGGTGCCCCCGTCGGTCAGTTTGAACATGGCAAGTCGGTCCCAGTCCCGGGTGCAGTCCATAGGGTCGGCCCGTCCCTCCACGAAACTTATGTAATGGACCCAAACGGTCGCATCGGGTTCCACGGCCTCCCCCTTTCCCTCTCTTATCAACGCTTTTCGTACACCTCCGTCAGGGGTCAGTGGGATCATGAACTGGGCCTCTTCCTTGCTAAAACTCCCCCTCACTATGTCCTTTTGCTTGGGCCCAAAGAGTCCGGTGCCGTCGCATTCGTTTACCATTTGATATCGATCGAACCCGTCGTACTCGTCTAGCATCATTGTTCGGAACACCGTCTTTCCTGGCTGGTAGTTGTTGGATCTTCAAATTTAAACAATAGGTTTTTAATTAGGAAAAAAACCTTTTAATTTGAAGCTTAAATTCAAAAGGTGGACGCACGTAAAATTAATTGTTAAGGTGAGCGTACAAGTTTGAAAACGTAGGCTTTTCAACAGAAAACAAATAACTTCAAGTATGAAAAGGTAGAAATGCTTCAATTTGGAAGGTGACAAGGGCCAATATTTCCAAAAAACCTACTCTTAATTAAGAAAAATATGCAAGCCTCAAAATAACTGTTTAATAAGTTAAAAAAAACTGACCCATGACCGCGATAGCCGTTGTTGGGATTGTGACGCCGTGACCGTTTGTCATTGAAAGAAGGCCCCCCTCTACCCTTTGGTGGATCAAAAATACTACTTTCTGGCTTAGCCTTTTTAGAATCCATCTCCATCTTTTCGACCAAATCCACCACCGAAATATTGTCCTTTGCCATTTGTTCCCGTTTCGGAAACTTTAACAAAACAATCTAAAGGTCTACAGAATTCAGAGTGGATGAACGTAAAAATGTGGATGCACGGAGTTGGAAGGGAAGTTGAAGAGTGAAGCTCTGCGTCCCTCGACCTTCCTTTTATACCCTCAAGCTGACCTAGATTATGCCATGGCTTGGGTCCACGCTTGTTCTCATGAAGCGTAGAATCTCCTTGCAGCAATAACAACGAAGCGTTTACCCTTGGGAAAAACATTTACCTCTTCAGACATTTCTATTATTGACATTCGTCTATCCGAAAGTCGACACCGCAGAGCGATCACACTGCAGCAGCAAGGGACCTGTAAAAAACACCATTGTTTCTTACTTTCTATAATCCTGACCTCTGACCTTGGATTCTTTATGCAGCGTGTCGTACCTATGTCACCATACGTAGGTCAGAATACCTCGAGCCTAGCCTAGCTAAACTATTAGCTCTTCTCGAGCCTGCCTATACTGCTGCTGCAAAAAGAAGCGTTTGCCCTTGAAAAAAAAGCGTTGTCGTTGTTTCTACCTTTTTCATGATACACGAACATTCGACTAGAGCAGACTGGATGACCTGACCTTTGATCATTCACTTGTGCGTCGCACTTTAGTTCCAATAGCATAGAATACTAGCTATATTCAATAAAGCAGAATCCACTGTCTCCAGACCGTTCGAATTTGAGTAAATATTTGAAGTTTGAATCCTATGCAGTCCTAAAGGTCCCAACTAATTCAGCAAGCACGTTCCTTTCTTATAAAACTGGCATTATCATGTTTCTCACTAAATCTGGTCAGGCTGCTTCTACTTTTTGAAGTTACAAAGGATGCCTTGTAGACCTTTGAACTTCACAAAATCCATACCCCTGTGGCAGTGTGCTTCTTTATATTACTATATACTTTTTTGTTTTGTACATGTAATTAAATCGATACTAGAGGACAACGAGAGAAACCTTTACCCTCTCAATACACAAGAAATGAACAAAGCAGCCTCAAAACCTCACCAAAAAGTACAAAGAAAGCTAAAGTTCAAAGTACACCTCGGGGTCTTTTTTCCTACCATTTACCTCAATACCTTCAACATCTTTACTTAACTAATTCTGCATAAAATCTACGATCTATATCTATAAATAAATCAACAACTTTACTCTTTTGTTGAGACAAAGAATGGTTATAAATAGCAACGTGGAGTTTCCTGCCTTCTGCTTCACCCAATCTTGGACAAATAAGCTGTTAGTTCGGAAATTTTGTGCCGAACTTTCTTGTCATTTTTTAACAGATGCATAAGTAAGAAGGTGGAAAGTCCCAATTAATTTTTTAGCTGAGATTGTCAAGTTTTTAATCATTTTCTACAACGTTAGGAAACCCTTTGTTTCCTCTTGGATCTACCCAATAATTTAGCCCCTTCCTCCTAAGGGAACTTTATCACTAATGATTTACCGTTTCAATGTTTAGATTAGCCTCCAGCTCACAAAACAACCAAAACCACCCCCTTCTACCATACCACAAACTAATACCCCCTTTAGTCTCTATGCAGTCTCTAGTGACTAAATTCCCAGGTGAATATCCCAGATCACAGGAGTTGTAGCAATGCTTTCCTCCAGCCGGGTAGAATTCGGACCGTCCTTTTGTTTAGTTTTACTCCTCGTAAAATAATATCTTAAACGCTTCGTAGTTTTTCTCAAAAACTTATCCGGGTTTAAAATGAGCTCTTGAATGAAGTTGTGTGTGTGAATAAATGATGGTTGAAACCGAAATCTGATGAAATAGTGGATGAATATTCATTCCCGATATAATACCTATAATACCCTAATACCCGGGAGTGTCTCTTGATCCACCCTTTCCATCCTCTACTCTTATGTTATGTTATGGCGTGAAATAATGCGTTATCTGATACGGATTACACAGGGTGATTATGCGGTGGGGTGGTACTATGGTTGTTTTGTGAAGTATCATTACACATCTCGTGGAGGGTACACCCCCTTCGGGTAAGGAAGGGTAGGATCAAACCACAGGGTTTCAAAAAACTTGTTTAACACTCAATACAATAACTCTTCAAATGACCCACATTTGTGTACGTTTTTTGTCATAGATGCTTATATTTTAAGAGGTTCTTATTGAGTTACAACGGTATGCGTAAACCGCATCATTCTCTACGACCCGTTTATAAAATAAAAGCTCTAAAGTATAACCAGTGCACCGCATTGTCTCTAATGACAGCCCTTAATTAGTAGAGCCATACTCAATTCAATATTAACCCTAAAAATCCCCAGAATTTATGAGGAACCCTGGCTCCTATTTGAGACAATGGGGTATATGAATCCTCTCTGCCTAAAAATAACCTTGACGGGGGTTATACCTGGTAAAGTAAACCCTTTAGGTAGAATGGAGGATATTATTACTATTTCTTGTGTAAATAAAGGTTTTAAATTACTTTCACCCTTGCCTTCCTCCTACACTTGAGATTCGCATTCACACTTCAACCAGCTTCAAATCATCATCATCATCTCAAGTCCCTAGACATTATAAATCCGTGCAGTATTATTTTGATAAATATTTTGAAATATATCCTAGCCTTCGGCTGGGTTTTCATAAAGTCACATCGCTGTTTAGCCACGCTCCTGTAAAATGTCCGTGCTGTTTAATTAATTTTAGCACGTAATAAACCCTCTCTAACTCCCGTGACAATCTGAAGTTTTAAAAGTTAGTTTTTTGAGAACGTGTCAACTTTTTATACGGTCTAAAATTCTAAAATTCTAAAAAACGCGTTTCCGAAAACCTGTTAGGTTGTGCTATGGTTTTCTGGTTCTGGTGTTGTACTTTTGTACTGGTGATGACCCTTAAAACAATAAATACAATGTATGCATAGAAGGAAGGAATTCACTGTTTGAAGTAGCACATGGAAGCCATCTGGGTGGGTCTAAAAAACGGAAAACCTTCTAACATCTATTTAGAAATTTAAGGATGACAGAATGTCTGGCCCGACTCTTATGCCTGTTTCATTAATTCCTAAATCGTTCATCTTAGAAAGCACGCGTTTCCTTCCTTATATCGTTTTTGAAGTTGATAAGCTCCTGAACTATTCTATTTAAAATACAAACATCGACAAACCTTCACGTACGAGACCTTTAACGCATTTTTCGTAAAATAATCAGTCAGAGAAAACTATTAATTAAGCAGATTAAACGGATAGCAAATTATTAACTCCTGCCTACCACATATAATTTTATGTTTTAAAACTTATTGCTACACTTATGCCTACGAATAATAGAAACAGTTAGTAAATTCTTGGCGTATATTTTTAAGAAACCTCATTTTGTAGACGGTTGGATGGATTGATGGTCGAGAGATGTAAATAGTCGTAATGCATTTAGATGTTTTCATCACCATGTCAGACGACGACTGTAAAAAGGGTGCTGGAAAAATGTCAGTCTTTTTTAACGTAGTTAAAGTTGTATTCTAACTATATAACGGTTCTCGTTTCTTATCTACTCCATGGAAGAACATTCTGCAGGAGCTATTAGCATTAAAAGTTACGACAGAAGAACCCCGAAATACTACAGTCCCCGTGCTACTATTCATTTCAGGGAATTTGAGACTGGTTTTAACACCGGGTAGGATGCTGTAATTCAGGATTTTACGGTTTACTATGTCCTGACTACTGGATTGGGATTAAAAAAGGGTGTACCATATAATTCGGTGTTAATTCCCCCTACCTTTCCATTTTGAAAGTAAGAAATTGCACTTATTTTGCCTTTACTTCCCCAGGGGACTTAAAACTGGAAGTGTCTGGATGGTATCGTAATTGTCAATATCCATGACTTTCGATATCCATCGAGATCGGTAAAGTCTATCTGGGTTCGAATGATACTCATCTCATGATGTTTTTTATAGGCAGATCCATAACATTTTTATGGTAACGATCCTTCGTGCACCGTTCTTTCTATGCTAACTATGTCTATGTAGAGTTGACTAAAATGCATTCATATTGAACGGTCTGCCTCTCGTTTTCCTTTATTGTTATTGATACATTATTAGTAGCCATGTTACATAAATGTGGATGGGCTTATGGATTATAAATTATAACTTCAATTCCTCTGTAGAAAGGGATAAGCAGAGACCATTGATTGGACAATCCATATTTATCTTAAAATGTAACAAGAAAGGTTACTAATTCATAAAATATATCTCTAATTCATGCGACACCAAACTGGTATTTGGTCACATCCTCAAGCGAATGAAGCTAATAATAATACACGTTCCTAGAATATGTACATTTACAATAAATATTTCAGCTCCCAATCAAACCCTATCTCTAGGAAGTGGAGAGATAAGAAATTCCTAGTAATTTTATAAAGATTAGAGTAGGCACACACACCCTTTAAACTATTTTTAGTAACTTTAAAAGCAGTAAATAATTACCTTTCAATAATTAAATACTAAATACTACATCCATAGCTTACGAGCTTCCATATAATAACTGTTGGAGAATTGAGACTGACTTTCAAGTAAAGTTATAAAGTACAGTAATAAAAATATTCCCTCAGACGAAAAACACGAGCTACATTTACACATTTCATAGGAAGAAGGGTGAATGTGTTGTAAAGCCTTAGTTAAAAGACACATTTTTCTATAAAGAAACGGAACTGAAAAACGGTCGGGGTCTTTATCTCTGTTTCTAACACTTTAAGCATAAGGTAGGAATACACAGTTAAAGTTAAGGTTTGTTATTTTTCTAGTTAGGGAAAGAAGGGTGCTGGGCCCCGTAGGGATAACTAGGCGAGAACTGAGCAATCTTGAAGAGATATAATAATTATTCACTTTTACAAACATACGCATCTCCATAATTTTTTTACACCGGGTAAAAATCGGTGAGTTCCTTCCTCCACATTATACAGGGACAGGGGATTGGTAGAAAGCGTGTCTTAACAAAAACAGAAGACATGTAAATATTTAACTTGATCCGAAAACCAGAGTTTAGTAACATCTCAGCCTCAGTTCTTAAAACATTAGCGTTACTTTCTTGTTTCTTCTTAAGATAAGGTTTTATTCAGTCCATAATTAACTTGTTCCCTTGAAAAACCATCCTTGTGTTTTAGTCAGATCCTCAACTGTGGCCTTAGAATTAATAAACGTTAGGATTAAAAGTTAATTATAACTTTACACAGCAGAAGTCATTTTAACTGTGTTCCATCTAACCTGGTTGGAAAAAATTTGGCCACTTGCTTTTACTTTATAAATCGCACGTATTGGATCCTTGACTTCACCCTCTTTAACAGTGGGTGTGGTCCTGGAATTAATAAAAGTGGATTAAACTTAACTCCAACTTTGCCCAATATTTTTTGATGACTAAAAATGTCATCGTGCATCCGAGGAAACAAGTCTTCCTCATTGAGAAATAGTAGAAACTCTGTTGTTGAGGATCAGTGCTACTACAGTGCTCCCAGTAGCAGTGCTGGACCCTGTAATATAGTGACCCTTACCTCGGCTGAGCCGGAGACACAGCATCGGTCCATCGTTCAGGTATCCGTAGCCCTGCAAGAATGCTTAAGACCATCCCCGTTTAAAAATGTAAAGTAATCCCATACTAACCTCCCAGGCTTACGACATAAAGTATTACGGATTACGGCCGTATTTCCAGTTTTAATTATTTAATTCCCTGGGGGAATTATTGTTTTGAATGAAAAATGGCATATCGCTGGAGTAAAACAAGGCGAATTTTAATTTCAACATTTATGGAAATGTACTGAGACTTATTTAGGGGGGTTATTAAAGGGGACAAGTTAAAATCAGAAATATGGAGTTCCATAGTTCCTTCCATCCAGTATAAATTTTTTCTACTTTTAATAATGAATAGCCACCTCAAAAGTACTACACAATACAATAAATGCTTTACCTTAAAAGTCTTACTGAATTTAAATTAAAAGAATAAATCCTCGCAATTAATATAAAAAAGATTTCAATAAAGCTTTATACAAAAAATCCAAAAACTTATGAATGAATGTATGAAAGTAAAAGCAAATGTGGTAACGCCACTTAATCCCTTGTAAAAATATTAATAACGATGGCACGTTCATGTATCCTAAAAGCCAGCGGGGATTGGGAATTTTTTGGGATTTCGGTTTAAACCCTTTCACCCGACTTTCCCTATCAAAAACCCCGTATTAATACCCGGAGAAAGGGTAATTGAAGAAGTAGAATGCATAAAAGCTGTATAAACCTTCTTTCTCAGGGGGCCTACTCTTTTGAAAGGTCAGAAAACCCTTTTTAAGACCCGGGTTTTAGTCCCACATAATAAGTATGAATTACGGGTAAGAGTCTTCCCTAGCCTGGCTTAATTTAGAGAGAGAAACAAGTATCATCATCAAAGGTAAGAAACTTCATAACGGGTTTGGTACTTCGCGGAAGGTTTCTTGGCCATTTGGATCTGTAGGACAACAGATTATAATTTTTGAACAGGGTCCCTCCTATGGAGGGGCCCACCCTATAACTAAAAAGTAAAATATTTCTCTCTCTCCTACATTCATATCACAATTTTAACATATACTTCATTAATTGTTTGAGTTTCAGTTAAAGTAAATTATCAGATTTCACCTTTTCTTAACTCATTTTTTCACCCTCTGTAATTCGGAATATAATTTAAAATCCGGGGAGTATATAAATGATGTTGGTTTTTAAATAGAAAGAAGCCAATTCTGCTAAAAAATATGAGTTGATGGTTAGTGTGTAGCATTAACCACAGAACTCTACATCTTTTTGTGGACTTCAATTTGTTAATGAAATAAAATCCGTCTCTAGTTAAAGTTAAAATACATCTTTAATTAAAACATTTATGCTTCGGTATGGTTTTAAATTTGAATTTGAACATTTTCATTTAGTGAAAATAAAATCCCTGCCCCATCTAACCTTAAGTTAAAAATGCAAAAAAACGTATTCAAAATGTAGACTGCAAGATTATATAGACACAACAAACACGGCCAAGGGGGTGTGGGCTAATTACCGTGTAGTTCCCTGACTATAAGCCGCGGTTTATGTAGTAAAAAAATGATGTTTTGAAGCATATTTAACATGGAAGAGATACCCCTTAACATGTAAAGGATAATAACACTATGTAGTTATGCCAAGTGGATGGATGGCATTAAGTCTAAAATGGCATTTTTATAATAAATAAGTCTTTAAAAACATGACATCCTGTACGGAAGCCATGATATGTTAGTTTTAGTGGAATCCGGTTTCAAAGTGTGGCTTAAGCAGGTGTCGAAATAGTATACAAGTCTCAATTATTTATTATCATTATTATTAAATATCTGCATAACATTCATCCATCCTGTGTAAAGTTAATTGGAGAGTTGTTGGGTTTTTAATCTTAATTAAATCTCACTTTATTATTCAGTTTATAATCTCTACAAAAGCTAGCAAACGAATTAACTCCGTTGATTATAGTTCAGTTTCAGTTTAGTAAAACCCAAAGTTAGCCCAAAACCTGGATCAATCCATAATTAATTAGCAGACACTCTGTTAGTACCTTTGACATGTAACTTGGATTAAAAACATGAATAAAATGATAGTTTACATTAATTGAATTAAATTAATATTTTTTCCCGTTTAGATCTACACGGATTGGGCAAACCATTATTTGGACAAGGCTCGATGCAAACGGCACATCCAAGACCTTCAAGTTGACGTCACGGACGGGGTCATCCTAGCCGATGTCGTCGAAGCCGTTAGTAAGTAAAACCTATTAATATTTTAACCATAATTGTACTTTTAATTCACCCTATCCATCTATTTACTAACAACGGCCGACTTGTGAGCAAACATGCATCCCCCCGTTTTATTAATTAATATTAATTTACCAATGCCAATTGTCACTTTTTACATCGTTAAATATCATTTTGATTGACATATGAATGCAACTATTTAACTGTTTACTATCTCTTACTCTTTGTCGGTTGGATTTTTTAACTGTCTAACATTTACAATACTTCAATGGGTTAACCTATATTTATTTAACTTCAAGTAATTAATTAATGGTCTATTTTCTATTTTCCAGCGTGTCAAAAAGTACCGGATATTTATCGAAAGCCTCGGACTGCATCCCAAATGGTGAGTTTTTCTTCTCTACAACAGTTAGTTTAACGATTGGATTAATTAATTAAACATTACATATCAATTGCATTTTCAATTTTGATTACTTTAATAAAAATAACTAGCACATACTAGTAGACATACCAAAATAAACACGTTTTATTCCGCTGACTTTTCTTGAGAGGGTTGAGACTTGTGAGGCCCCTTTTACGCATCTTGAGGTTCTTGATGACCGTCTTCAGCTTATTAAATTAAGCGTCTTGATTCTTGAGACTTGAGATAGTTGAGCGTCTTGTGGTTGTAGACGTTTTTTTGCATAAATGATTAACTTTTAAAGAAACTAAAAGACTAGACTCGGACTAGAACATAGTTGATGGGAGTTGTTAAAAAAATTAAATGTAACTTTAAGACAAACTTCAGATATTTTAGAACTCCTCCACATTGAAATAATCCAAAGTGATGGGTATTTTTAAAAGTGTGAGATGAAATCGAAATCAGAATACAATTATGAGACTTTTAGGGGATTTTGTTAACGGCCCTGTCCGCATGGCCTCATCGACATCTCCTATGTTTATAAGCAGGCAAAGAAAAAGTAAATCCTACTCCTCGTCTCAACCAATCAGGTACTACCTATTTATTATTCGCACGTGTCAGTGGTTTCTCAATCTCAGCCACTTTCACCCCTTTTTCTGTCTACTTCTAGAAATATCATTTGACAAGTTATCAGTCCATAAAAATGTAAGAAGTAAAAGGGACAATAGACAGACAAAGAATGGGCAATAGAGGGTTCTTCTGGGGTATTTTTAGGGGGTTCAAAGGGGTCAAGAAGGGTCAAGCAGGCTATTGGGAGATTTTTAAAACATGTACGTACCCTTGACAATATACCATGTATCAAAGGCAACGTATCAAAGAATGATGAAGCATCTTTAACACGGAAGAGATACCCCTATATAACATGAGAAGGATACCATGCGGCTTAATTAACGCGGGCGGCCTACTGTCAAGGTTTTAGAGTATTGTTTAAAGGGATCTTTAGTCAATCGGATGTTTGATTGATCCTGTAAAAAGATGTTGACATTGGATCTTCTGCATAATGCACAGTCAGTCTACTTATTGGACGCTAATTAATGAGTAATGAGGTTGTTGTTTTTATGCATGTCTGCATTTAAAAACGTTGCAAACCTACTGGAAGGTGTCCCTTCTTCATTAAACACTTTAATAAAAGCCCTCATAAAAATGACATTTAGATTTGCTCGGACTCAGTCTGACCTTAAAAATATATTAGGATAACCCAAGACAGCTTAAAGGTCAGCCTGTTAAGATCAACTCTTCTTGGACATGGGGTTTGCAAAGATCGGCTTGCTTGGTCCCCCGTGTCCCATTAGTATTATATCTATCTCCTATACTACCGTATTTTCACTATTAATTTCAACCCTGCCTCAAATAGATGCCCTTGTTAGTAAGAACACTAGCATTTCCATGCTATATGACTTCAATTAATCGGATGTTCAACTGCAGACATTCAATAGTAACCCTGTAGTTGTTTTTTGGGATTTACGGTGTCTTTTCTCCTTAAGTATCCCTATCACCTATCCAGGATAAGAGTTTCTTGATATTACATTAACATTACATTATTAATTAATACAATAACCCATGTCAGCACTCCACGTGTCTGCAGTAACTATCTAACTGTCAAAAGAGTCGTTGGTCGCTGCTAAAAACTCTTACTTTTATTAAATTTAAGATCTCTTCTCTAAGATTTTCAATTTTACTGAAAAAGTGCACAAATATTTACGCAAAATAGTTTAACTTTATTTACGCAAAATTAAAGTTTATCAAAGGAAACAAGTTCCAGAAATCTAAATCTATTGCAACATTTTGTATTGAAAAGCCGATCAGAATATTCAGGATAGTGTGTGTGATAAACTTCATCCATACGAGATCAAACAGAGAAAGGAAATTAATTGAAACTTCAAAACAGGTCTTACAGTCTGCAAATCAGTTAGGGGTTTTAACCCAACTTTTTCCATCTGGACCCCAAGAAATTCATCAAAAACCGTAAAATATTCCTTCAAACTCCCCCAATCCAACAGTATGTCCTTCTACTCTTTCCTTGAAACCCTTTAAATGTTGTGCAAATGCGAGGTAGCATTTTTCTACTCCAAAATCTACTTGAGTAAAGTTTTTATTTACAAAAAACAACCAGTCGTTTCTTTTTCGAGTCGAAAGTTTACAAAAGATTGTCCAAAGATTTGCATAAATAATTCAAGGAAATAGACGCACACCAAAACTACAGGGCAGTTTTCATTTTTTTTAATCCTTCTTATGGTACGTCCTCACCTCTAGACCGCTGCAACCGTTATTATAACCCGCACTACGAAAGGTAAAATAGAAAACAGTTGTACTCACTCGGTACGAATTCACAGCCTAGCCACACTCAAAAAATTAGTCGAGGATAAGCCGCGGCCTATCCTACAAGTCCTACAAGTAGTGTAAGTGTAGACCTTCTTGTGACATTTGTTGTAACGCAATTCTAATTCATCGTCAACTAAAGAAGGGGTGGACGACGGGTATAAAAATACCGTACTTTTGCAGTTTACATGCAGTTTTAGATGCATTTCCTGAAAGTAGAAAAAAGTCTACGTGGTTGAAAAAAGTAGATCTCTTGTCTCGAAAAAACGTACCGTATATTTCCGATTTAATGTCCCAATTTAATACTTTCTCTCCCCCTAACCTTCCCATTTAACATTTCTTCACCTTTTTCTAACTAGCGATTATTAAATTTTTGATTCCCCTGGAGAATTAAAACTGGAATAGCGTAAAACTTATTCTCTGAATATCTCCACTACTACTAGAAGTAGTGATATCTCTCCCTTGTGAATTTTCTCAAGGAGATCACAACTTTTCATCCCTTGTCTCTTTTTTATCGGGGATTCTAGATATCCGACTGTTACCCGGATTCTCGGGATGCCACTGGCCTTACAAAGCTTCTCCGAGAGCCAATTCTGTATGCAAAGTAGCTCTCGTCCTTCTCATTTTAAATTCGAAGCGTTTGTCGTCAACGAAGCAGCTATAGTAGAGAACGATGGATGTAACAGAATGTTCGCAAAGTACAGGAAACTTTACCTGAGATCAAAAGGGGGAAAGGGTGGATATTGGATTGGATAGCGAAATTTACTCCACCAAACTTTTCTAAAGTCTACTCTTTTGCTCAAAATGTTCATAAAACTATAAAAACCCCTGAAATCTTTGTGTCAAGGTTAGTAAAGGATCTTGGAATTAATACCATGATATTTTTTATAAAGGTTGACTTCAGGAAAGACAATTAGTAGTATTCAAATATCAAATGTTAAAATCAACAAAGACAATTAAGTTAATCTAATATATTAAAGCGGAATAGGTTCCTCCTGTAAAAAGTTGGCTTTATACCGTATTTCCGGAAATTACTCCACCCCCCCCCCCCTAAATTACTCCCCCCTTGAAAAAATCCCCCTATTCTTTCCATGTTAAAAATGTTTTCAATTTTTGCTTTGAAAATTAACTCCCCCGGGGGAGTATTTTCCGGAAATACGGTACTTTACCCATCTTGTAGCTTTACTTCAGTTGGTCCTTATTGCTTATAGAACTCGTTCTATTGTTACTGTGTCTTTATCTAAAAGAAAAAGAAGCTAGAAGTACTTAAGAGGTTTAGTAGAAGAAAAATACGGATTGAATAGGAAATGAGATGCGGATTCAAATCTAAATTCGATAAAAAAAATATCAGATTGGGTTGATGCTTTCGATCAAGATTTGCTTTCTCCGCATGCTGATGCTGAACACGACTTTGCATGTCAACGGTTGAGCGTCGTAGTTTTGAGTAAGAATCCAATCCTCAAAATCCAATTGACTGGAATGAAAAACTATATTGAATTTCTATCACAAATCGGATCAGTTCAATTGATGAAGAGAAATCCGCTGAATACAATGTTTTTTCCTGGACGGAATTGCCGATCATTCATTGAATACATTCAATTAGGTACACAGCAAATAGGGCACACGGTATTGTGGTTTTAGAGCACATTCTGTTGGGTAACAGGGTTGGGGTTTTAGTGTATACTCTCTTGAGTTCATTGGGTGCATTCTTATGGGTTTAATTATGAATCCTCTTAGGTTCTTAGGGCACACCCTAATGGGTTACCAGTAGGGTACATCCTCTTGGACTAATCGGGATTCGTACTTCCTCACTTAACTTTTTAACAAGCCATTATATTTCTAATATTTCGAAGGTTTACTCTACCTGTAATTATCCCTCCCTTTAAATAAACAACTTCAAACATGAAATGCTGATTCATCAAATTTAAAAAGATCCTTTTGTAAACCTACCACAGTATTGTAAAAAGATGCTTCCTATCTAAGACCTAAGCATAAATCATAATAGACGTAGTAAAGGTTGTCAATCCTTCAAAAATCCTTTGTTCATTCCAAGCTGTACTGTAAATAATATTTGAAATGCTTTTGCTTCCATAAACCCCTTTTCTTACTATTAATAACTGGCAATAACTACCTCGGAGTTCCAAGCAATAGCCGGCAGTGGTAGGAAGTATAAGTACAGCCGTAGTAGTAATAAATAGTAACGTTGCACGTACGAGTAGACATGTTAGGATGATCCAGTAGGTGACAATGCATCCGAAATGACAATGACTAAGCTACTTTGGGCCACCCCCCATACAGAAGACACAATCAGTGGACCAAACCACTTTATCATACCGCCGATATAGACCCTTTTTATGCATCCCCAGAGCACAAGGCCGTTTGGCTAGTACAGAATGCACCAGATGCAACCTTATCGATCCGAATATCGGGAAACCCGGCTACTCACACTAGAGTCACCCGCATAAAATATTCTACCAAAAACGTATCCAAACTCTCTCTGTGTCTGGAAAGTATGGAGAAAGTGAAAGTTATAAGGAACCCGGGTAGTAGTATCCGTAGTAAAGCAGCCGACTCATCGGGAATCCCTCAAATGTTCTTACTTTCATTCAAGTCTAGAGAGGTTTTAGAGTTTTATAATAAAGAACACGGGTAGTGCTTGCGTGGGTGGGAGGATAGTGCTATTTTATACGGGCAGAGAGGTTGAGAATTATTTGCTAAACCTCTGTATCCGTACATGCCAAATGAGTGTGCCTCAATTACTTTAGTATTAAATGTGAGTGACCTTTCCCTTTTAAACTTGAGTCATTCTTCTCGTAATTCAGAAGCTTTTTGAAGGATGATAAGAATTTACAGTTTATCTTCGTAATAGAGCCCCATCTAATAAACAATCCCTGTTGTTGGAGTACACGTTAAGTTCAACCTAAAACCCCTTCAATTTAATTGATAGTAGTACCTCCGTTGTTGGCTATAATACCAGGATGCATGGTACTATTTAAACTATTTAATGATACTTGCAAAAGGATCGTTCCCTGAACATGCATCGGATGCTAATAAATAGCATATAAATTGGCCTCTGAATACAACGGACTATAATACACATCCTACTTTTAGGTACATTCACTTCACATGCAAACAATAAGTAAGTAGTAGGGTTAGCACACTCTATACACACATGAGCAAAAAGTAGCCTAGCTAATACATTTGAGAATGAGTCAAGGCTGAAGTTAAATTACTTTTTGGAGAGAAAAAATTCCCCATTAAATCCCTAATATATTATTAAGCAAACGCAGACATGCAATTTTGTACTTTTATAAGTTAATCCTGTTGAACAATGCACCACACTCAGTCATTCATTCCAACAATGAGCATCATCATTCGTCATGTCGTCATCTACACAAAATGTACATAAAAACCAACCTTTAGGAGGTTTGCCTCCAGCATTACTTTAGTGTGTTATTATTTATTGTTCCATTCACTACACTTCTCACTCTACAGAGTTTAATTTCGAGATTTATAAAAATTAGAAAGCAACCTTTACTTTGTAGGAATGATCAAGTCCAGAAAACTTTATAGAAGCTGCAAAAAAAGGTTTGCATTTCGTAGCTGAATCTCTACCCTTTCGAATATTACTAAGTTCTATTTAAGCGTAAACATTATTCCTAAAAAATTGCTCTTTTCGAATAAGATTCTTAAATAATTTTAAAGCCTTCCGATTTTAAAATCCTTGATAATTCTTGCACAAGATTTGCACAAAGAAAGACAGGGAACTTGTAAACATAAGTTGTTGTAGGTCTGGCTTCATAAAAGTAGATTACTGTTATTACTTCTTTGAATCAAATGAGCAAAAATAATATTGGGATCTGCCTGGGAGGAACTGCAAGCATTAAAAGGATGAAACATGAGCTCAATTTCTGTGGCTAATTTGTGAATGTGCAAAAAAAGGTGAATATGATATTATAGAATCGTGGCCTGTCTACAATTACGCTCTCATTACACTTCATTAACTTTGCATTAGACCAGCTGCGTACGTAAAATACTAATCCCTTTTTATTCATATTTCATATCATATTTCCACCCTTATAGGAGCTCATCATTTCTCCCATAAACCACAATGCATTGTGGTCTTTTTATACGAAATCAATATGCGGAGTGCATGCCACAATACCGTCCAGGACTTCTTTTCTGCCGTAAAACCCAATAACTTGACATCTATAAATAAGTAGCAGGTATGAAGTAACATTGTTCTTGAAGCAAATAGGGTTTCAAAGCAGCAAGGACCAGTTAAAACCGGATTTATGTAGGTCACGAAGTTTGCATGCACAATTAATCCCTATTCCATGCCTTCCCTTTTATTTCAATAAATAAGATGTTTTTTGTAGCATTAAATACATGCTAAATGCGTGTGTTACTTATTAGCTCAGTTTTTAACTGTGTCTCAACTTCTCTTTCAAACGTCTCAAAGTTCTTACTGACAATAGCTATCCCTCTTTAAAGGAGTTAGATAACCATTTATCACTTCTTTCAATTTTTTATTCCTTGCAAAAAATGCAGACAATTAAAGTATAAAAACATTGCTTGAAGCTACAAACAAATTATTAATCAAGACAAATACTGATTATAGGATTCAATCTTTGAATTTTTGGCTGAATAGCCCTATCAATATTCATTTTTATTATTGCAGGCTCTTTTAAAAAACGTCATCTATTCATCCGAGAGAAGAATGTACCTTCATATCTCTTATTCCACCTTGGGCTATAATATCTACCTACTTAATTCAAGGGATTGCATGACAGTTAATATTAACATAAAATTAAATATAACTAAGGCTGTTACCCTAAAAGTGCACTAAGTTACTATTTTAAGAACAGTGGCCACTTCCTGTATGCCTTTTCACGGCTTTTTATTCCATTAAAAATTCTATTTTAATTATTTTTTAATGCTTAGCCCATAATCGTAGCGAAGAGGTGTTCGCGATGCACGTTTGGAAGTTGGAACTAAATCGACTCATTAGTCATGAACGGATTTACAATTCATAGTAGACTAATGAGCTAGATTTTTTAACTTCCATGCATTCACAAATATACATACAAACAGATAAATTACATAGTACATAGCATTCCAGAAGAGTATGGAAATAAGATCTCTTTGGAATTGGAGTAAAAAATTGTATATATTAACCTCTGAGTTACTCACTTGTTTTGCAAACCTGTCAAAGGCTTAATACATTTGGTTAAAGGAAGACATGTACTATTGTGGTTAAAGCATCCCATTCCTTCTTTGCATACAGAATCTCCAGATCTCAAACAAAGTCTAATTAACTCAAGAAACATGGGTAAAAAGTGAGAGGAATTCCTCCCCAGAATAATGTAAGCTTTGATTACCAAAAAATGTTACAGGTCGGACTTGAAAAGTTACCAAAAGCCCATGCTCTATCTGCTCCAAACGGTGAATGTGAATGTAGTAGCCCGTCTTTATTACTGGGGTTACATACCCCAAATACCTCCTACCCCCGTCTGTACAGGGGTACAGAGACCCCACTGCTTATAGGGTTCCCTGTGTTCTTTGAGGTATCACTAAGCACTTTTTAGCACGTACAACAATGTCTACTTAGCCTGACACTGATTTGTCAATGACACCTTCTTACACTGTTTTTTGTCCATGCATTTTTTACCTTGCCCCATTAACCATCTCGAGACATTAACTAGCATCCTACTGCTGCTGCTGGTTATTCTATTCTAACGTTAATTCTACTTCTATTTACTCTTCTATATCTTCCTTTAAAGAATATAGTTTTGCCTAATAGAGGTGCAGATAGTAGTAAAAGTTGAAGTAGTTATTTTGTCTAGGATAAAGAATAAAATGGATCTGCCAATCCTCCATGATCTTAAACTTAAATACATCACTTCCGCTTACCGAATGGATAAAAGCGACTCATTTAAAACGAAGCATTTTTACCAACTAAAGATCCTTATATGATCCTGTACTCTTTTCTAGGGAAACTAAAAGTAGAAGGTTTAGGGGTTTCAAATGGCAATTTCAATTAGAGGTTAAAACTTTAAGGGGTTTACAAGGCTTTAAGGGTTTTACAAGATTTAAGGGTTTTACAGGATTTAAGGGTTTAATATGACCTTCAGAGTTCTATAGGGTTATGAAATTTTGCAAGGCGTAAGGGGTTTACAGGAGTTTTACAAGGGTTTTATAAAGTTATAAGGTTTTGTTAGCCTTTAAAGAGTTCAATTAGATCTAATAATATCAAATAAAGGTTTTGTAATGTTAGTACAAATAAAAAAACGCCTAGGCTAATGAAATGAAACTCTCCGCACCCAACACACTTTTGTCAGAATGCCGTTCTAAAACCTCAAGTAAAACCCCAAAACCCCCACAAAACCTGCCCCAACTCTACCCCTTCTACCTATCATTATATTAATCATTGTAAATAAATACTCAACGTCTGGTTACATCATCCATCACTATTGTATTAACTACAACTATAAAATCTGCAACAAAAAAGGAGCCAGTATTTCACAGCACACAATGCAGTTGACTTAATAATAAGTTAGTTTAGTGAGCCATGGCTGCATTCTCCAACTCCAACATGTATCAGACACTTTGCTGGGAAGGATTAGCATCAGATTTAGCACTCGGTAAAAAACAGTTCCTAAAAAAGTATACACACGTCGAGCTAAAAAACGAGTTGGATGGAGAGATCATTCATAGGATTTCGTAGTAGAGATCTCGGTGGTGGAAAGATCAGTCTGCCGTTGGTTGTTCAGCCACTAACACGCCAAATTTGCAACTCTTATTGGTCTTTGCCAATTATTACTTACCGGATACAGCACAGCTCGGGGGCTAGATAATACCTCCACTTCCTTCTGTACTAAGGTGACACCCTATACGTAAAAACACTATTGATTGGGGCAGGTTCTAAAATTATAAGTTTAGAAAAAGTTGTATAAACAAACACACGTGAATTGGTATAAAACCCGTGAAAAAAAATTCATTGCAAAATGGAAACATAGTGTTGTAAAATAGCTCGAGTATGCTTTGGCACTCGTAAAAAAAGCTTGACTTTAGTTGGTAAAGTTTGTAAAATTGTTACAGGTTGTAAAACTGTAGACAAAGTGAGTAAAACTACACGTGGATTGGCCAGACCGAACAATCCAAGCTTTAAGTAACGTTAGAAATAGCGTGACTCAGATTAACAGTACTTACTCACTTCAAGGAGTAGTTCCTAAATGGAAGTAAATCCGTGATTTTTTCTGTAGGTATCGCAGACGTGTAAGCTGCATCTATTCCATTCACAATTAAGTGAGACTGTGAAATAAATCCAATTGAATTAGAAACCCTTCATCATCTTCTTTCTACCTTGAGCCTTTTTCAAGTAACTTTAGAATGAAAGGCTCGATCAGAGTCCTGCAGACAATCCTTAATTACTTTTATCAGGAAAAGGTGGAATTGTGTTGGTTCTTTTTTACCTTTTAAATCCTATTTTTATTGGATTATTTAATTGTAAAATGAATCAGTATCAGCACTAGATCCTGGGTAGACTCTTTGGTTGTGGATATTTCCTTGCCATTCAGTATCAATTATGGTTGTCCGATTACCTGGTTTTTTAACCAAACACTAGGGGGTCTCTATTTAGAAATAATAATTAGTTGTGATAAAGTGGTAAATAGTGCAAGTGGGCTGAAGACTGACCTGACTTAAGGGCAAGATCTGATTAGGGAAGTTGAGTCAGTGTCAAGGTGTCTGATGAGAGGGTAGGAGTTTATGGACTGCTATCATGATTTAATACAAGTTTAGTTGTTTAGTTGATTTACTTTGAGATTAACAAGATCATTAGCAATATTATTACTATCAGTGGAAAGTTTGGAAAGATGTTTTTAAGAAAACTGAGAATTTGCTAATTCCTTGAAATTGGAACCCAGAAAAAAGGTAAGCTAGCAACAATGTACAATAGCGGATGTTTTTAACATGCGTGAACACGGAACCGTAAAATAGTTATTAATAAGAGGGGTATTTATTTTGGGTTTTAGGGTATTATTATAACTCTTTGAGATTGCCTAAATTCGTAGATTAATTCCCCAGCAGTCTTCCAATCTGATCCGTATTCGACATGGAGTAATGGCTCTTATCTCTAGCTTAAGATTAACTTACTTCTCTTCTTCGATAAAAAGTGTAAGCTTACAAGTTAAATATTATTATTCTGGAGTTGAACACTACACTTATTTCGTGTCCAACACAGTCATTCCTTCCTGGTACAAATACTCATTTAACAAATCCATGCGGAAAATGCTCTTGGGATTTCTCGTTGTTTTCATTCCTTTGGTATATACATCTTTGCCAAAAACAGATCTCTAAACAACTCTGATATTTATTCAGGCTGCACGACAATTATTGCTAAGACAAAAATATCTTCCACACAAGCAAATTGTAAAACATTTTGGGCAAGTTCTTTCTGCATTGTCTAGTGTTAGAAAAATGGTCAAAATCATAATCCTGTACCTGTGGTTGTATGGGCTAAATGTTTAATGATGACCGAACAAGGTTTGGTTAGTTGAGTTTTACGGGGTTTAGCTGAAGTTTTCATTTATTTGGGAACTTACCCGAGCCTGTATTCTTTTGATGATTTGTCTAATATTGATTGAGATCTATGTGAGAATTGATAAAGGCTTAAAATAAAAGTAGGGGTATTTTACGTAAAAAAAGAGGTTCAAAGTTGAATTTGGAAACTCAAGTAAATCTAACCTTTTATAGGTTGTTGGACTTTTTTTGCAGATTCTCCATCTAATAATTTTATTCTCATAAACTCATCCAACTACAGTCGTTTCATATCCCTTTTACTAAAATCGAGCCTGAGTAGGTATCTGTCAACTTTTTGTTATTAAAACGCTGACGGATGTTGATGAAAGTAGTGTCAAACTATTTGAATTCGTTTGAACTTTATGAATATACATCTTGAACAGTAGCTTATGCTTCTGCTATATGTCGAAACTTGGGGAGGACACTGGGTCACGGGGGAAGCTTCTGCTACATTTTGAAACTTAGTAAGAGAAGAAAGAAGTGGAAGGGGGAAGGAGGAACCTAGGGTGGTGAAACTGTGGGAGGGTATTGGTTTTGGTTTTTTAAGCCCTTTTGAAGGCCACTTCGGGCCCATATTGGGCACAAGGTAAGTTGCTGTGCATAGATATTTTTAAAAAATGGAGGAACTGGGGTAGGGGGGATCCTGCGAAGAGAAAACCGGGGAAGGGCTAACTAAGGCCGGGCATACGGGGAACTGCGAAAATGGAAAGAGGGAAAAGGGGGAGTTGTGGAGGTTGTAGTTGTGAAGGAAGGGAAAGGGGAATCCAGGGAAAAGGAAACTTGGGAAGGGCGAACTGAGGCCGGGTATATGGGGGAACTGGAAAACTGGGAGGGGGAGGGGAACTGCGGAGGGTGTAGTAGTGAAGGAAGGGGACTGGGAAACTGGTAGGGGGAGGGGAGCTGCGCAGGGTGTAGTGGTGAAGGAAGGGAACTGGGAAACTGAAGAAAGGGGAAGGGAAAACCAGGGAAGAGGAAACTGGGGAGGGGGAAAGAGGGAGCTGTGGAAAGTGTAATGGTCAAGGAGAAGGACTGGGAAGCTGGGGTGGAGAGGGGGAGCTGCGGAGGGTGTAGTGGTGAAGGAAGGGGACTGGGAAACTGTGCAGGGGGAAGGGGGAGCTGTGGTTGGTGTAGTGGTCAAAGAAAGGAAACGGGGTAGCGGGATGGGGAACAGGGACAGTGGTTGGTATATTACAATATTTAGGAAGCTGGCTAGCTTACCTTGAGGTCTAGTCTCACTTGTAAGCCGGTTCCTGGCTTCTTTATTATTAATTGTGAGTTGCTTCTGGGTCCACGGGTTAAAACCCGTTACTCCTTGGGTAATCGTGACAATCGAGCCCTTCAATTATAACCTACGGTCCCACCTTTCTCATTCTGTTTTTAATCAATTTGTCCATTTTTAAGCTTTTATAAAATAACCGTTATGTAGATTGGATTCGAAATATTTCCTAAACACATCTTCTAGCTTGATTTTTTTGATTTTCATACGTTCAATTTATTATTAAAAAATGAATGAAGAAATCGCCTTTTTAAAATATGGGCTTAACCTAGGGAAAGGTGACAACGGAGGGTGTACAAATCCGGGTTAGTTAATCATTCTTGTAGTCGACGGGTTTAGTTGTCAGGCAGGCCAAGCCTTACCCAATATTATTAACCTCTCATGAGACACGTTGTGTTGTGTTTGTACAATAAAAAATACAAGTTCCTCCAGTATTATGTTGTTTTTATTAAAGTTACTGTTTGTAATGCAAAGCAGAAGCAAACACACCCACAACTACTACTGCTACTACTACTACTACTACTAATACTACTACTACTACCACTAATACTACCACTACCACTACCACTACTACTACTACTACTTCTACTACTACTACTACTACTACTACTACTGCTGCTACTACGAGTAAGTAAGTACTTTTGCAGGTTTGGATTTAATTAATAAAACTGAACGAGTGTAAGAGAACTTGAAACTCATTGAGAAACGGGTTGGGTTTTTTATTGTCTTAAAATGTTCAATTGTAGGAAATTTATTAGTCAGAGAAAACAATTTGCTAAAGGTTTTACTAGATGGATTTTCAAGAACTATTAAAGTCTCTTTGAACAAGCCGGTTTCTCAGATTTAATATGAAACGTTTATTTTATTTTTTGACATTACAATAGTTAAGCTACTGAACTCGCATTTAATAACAACACTGCACAACCGTATTGCCTCGTATACAGACAGGGGCTACTAATGCTTTCTTCCGTTTTTAAGGTTCAAATTTAGCGTACAATTAAATGAGGCTTATGTATAGAACTTATGCTTATGCATAGAGTTACTAACAGTATTACTTTAGGGAAGGTATTAGTGCTTAAGGGTCACTATTTGAGGGAGGCTTGTATACGGTGCTTCTATTTCTTTGAATAGAATCGGGTTTTAAGAACGGAATATATTCGTTTCAGCAGATTTATACCTTTTACGTATTTAACTTTAACGCTTTTAAAATCCTGAAACCCCTTCCATAAAATCCGTAAAGACGTAGTGAACCAGCAGAGCGAACTAATTAAAAAAGATGTGACTTTAATTTCTGAAATCTACGTTGACTTTCTATATTTTGCATCCTCTACTTCCTATGTCTTTACTGTATTTATATTAGCTATCGATTTACCGTACTTAACCATTTAATTCCCCTTCAGTAATTGTTCCTTTCCATGATATAAGCCCAGAAACCTTTCCACGTTGCAAAAATTCCATTTTCCATACCTTAATATGTAACAAAGATAGTTTTCAATCTTTAGTTATAAAATAAATTATTCCACTGACAAAGGATTTAATTCTGGACTTACGGTGCTATTTTTCTTTGTCCTGATGAGAAGAATTTTAACCGTTTTTTAGTACAAAAATGCATGCTTAGGTTTAAAATCAAAGCGTGAAATAATAGAACAGTTTGTTCACCAACTTAATAGTTATTTGCTTAACTCAATTACTCATTCATTCCTCTGTATTACTCAGTTAAAATTAAAACTTAGCTCCATGCAGTATAGTTCGTTTAGTACTTATATGTTCCCTTTCTGTCTGAATTAATGTTATTACTCAGTCACGATCCACAATTTTGGCAAACGTTAATAATAATAAATTAACTACCACGATTCAAGTTGTTTTAAACTCATTACTTCTTACGTTAGATAACGAGACATTGCACCGTCTTTAAGCACCTTGACGATTCTAGGCGCCGTGCACTGCAACCGAACCTCTACCTTTCTCCAAGCCCCAAATTAATTACTATGGACCCAATGCAACGGCAGAATGGCCACACCCCCTCTTCCGTTTCTCCCACTGCGATTCGAAGTATTAAATACCTTGAAGGATATAGTTTGTAGTTTCTATTATTAAAGTAATTATTTATTGCTAACGATTACTAATTATTGCTTTCCATCGTATCGTGCTGCATAGTTGGTGGTTGACCCATTTGTAATAGTTGGACAGAGTATTGTCGACATTAATGTCTTGATGATTACAGTGAGCTTAGTTGTTTTACACCACCTAATTAATATTAATAAAATAAGTCATAAAAAGAGAGGTATTTCATTCGTTAATAATCCTTTACAGAAAATAAATAATGCTAATTTATACTAAGACAGTTTAAAACACTCATCCGTATATTGCATTTAATGGAAAAAATAATTCCAAACTGAACGGAAAAGATGGTAGGAGGAAGTAGGAATATAGTTTTATCCATCTCGACAAGCAAAAATCTTCAATATTTATTCACCGTACCCTCCTGTATTGCTGTTTTAAGGCTCTGAGAATTACTGTTGCCAATGACTAATCCTTTGACTAGCGTAACGTACATGCTCAGGGTTAATATCTTAATTTGAAGAAACAATTTTTTTGTCGGGATAAAAACTGGAACACAAAGTTCAAAATATAAAGCAGACTGACAATAACAAACAAGCACATGTCGAGCCATTTATTCCCATTTTGCCGAGGACAGTGACAGTTTCGGTAAAAGAATAGTAAATTCCAATTAAATAGTATTCTAGTAATTCTCCAATCTGCAACCCTATGAAAGTTGCATAAGGTTTTTTATTTTGTATTAAGTATTGCTCTTGTACTTGAGGTGGAGCTCTTTTTTAATCCGAACACGTTTATGCTACCTGTATATGATATTCTGGTATTTGGATCCAGCACACAGGTTTCTACTTGATCTAAGCTGATTTTTGTTTCATCCGAGGGTTGAATGCTCTCTGGAAGTAGGTACATTTATTTATGGGACTGGAAGATTATGCAGTTCACCAAATGCACGAGGATTCCTAGCTGCTTGTTGGCTCTGGAATCGAGATCCAATCTGACGAACCTTAGTAACTCGAGCCAAATTATCCCCATAAGAAGAGAAAAAATCCCAGAATTATATACCATTTGCAAAATCATCCAGATCATTTTTCATCCTATTCGGAAAGATTGTAAACAAATGACTAAGCTTTCTCAGTTTTTAGAGTAACGTAAAACTCAGTTCAGATGTACTATACCGTATTATCTAAAATTAACGCCGTCTTTCTCTGATAGTAACCCCGGTCGAACAGTTACTTTAATACGTTACCGGGGATATCAGCGTAATACACTCTCCAGCAGTCCCTTTTGAACTGCAGCCCCGTATAACTCCATGTTCCGTATAATTTACGCCGAATTGAATACCCCGAGCTGCATTTCGAGGATGTGTAGTGTGTTAAATTGACAACCCCCAGAAAAGTGAGTACTAGAGCCAAGGCCACATTTACGGTATTGTGTTTATTACAGCAACACTTATCTAATAAAAGTGAGTATAATTTATGATGACTTGGTTGATCCTCTCAACCATCATAAACCTACATACTGAATGGTCTATTAGTCGTGTCCAATCTGATCAATTGCTGTTATCCACTGCATTGCCGAACCTCCATGCTTCTTTATAAATTATGGGTCAAAACTACTGATTCTGCTAGAAATGACTCTTTTTTGCCAACATAAATGCGAGTCAAGAATATAATATATAAATGTAATTATCTGGGGCTATCCACAGTTTCACTACATGGTTGACTATAACAAACTGGGTTTGTAATTAGGGTAAAAGTAAGACTGGAATAGAAAGTAAAAGCTGCTGAAGTTACGTTTAATACTAAAAATAATTCCTGCTCTTAACCTAACCTAACCTCTGATAAATTGTGAAAGAATTGGGGACATGAAATGTATGCAAAAATGATTTATTTAATGAGCGTTTTAACATGGTTATCTATTTTTACATATTTTCCGGTCAGTTGGACAATATCCAGGCCTCGTTGACTTTCCTGACAAACTTGGGTGTGCCTCTTGAAGGGATTAGTGGGCGTGACGTCCGAGACGGTCACCTCAAATCCATCCTAAGCCTCTTCTTCCAGCTCTCCCGATACAAACAGCATCAGAAACAACAGGACAGGGATCGTCATAATCTGCAGAGATATCATCAACACGACTGCCACACCCCCTTGGCACCCTCCACAACTACTAATACAATCGGAATGATCCATTCAACCGGGACAAAGAACATTCCTGGCACTCCTAAAGAGATGTCCAAGTAAGTCAAGTTATTTATTGTCAAACCACCGTATTTACCGTTTTAATTCCTACTTTTATAGTTCCTCCCCTGGTATAATTCTTTACCGTTCCACCTTTGAAGCAATACTTCCTCAGGGGAATTAAAAACAAGGAATAATAAAAGTGATTGGAAATATTCTACTGTACTGTTTCTAAGCAAGGTTTAATTATTTAAAACAAAACCCTTGATAGGATTCAGCAAATCTTCCGTTTATTTATAGCGTTAGATTAAGTGTTTGTTAAAGTTTTAAAATCAGTTTTTGCACTTTTTTTGACAGTAATTGATACCAAAGCCAAGTTATCTCATATCATCTCCAGCTCTAGTATGCATAACTCAAACTCAACTTACTCAACTACTCAACTGGATGAAATGTGAGGCAGTTTGATACACATTCTTAATTTGATCTACAGTTATTTATACAATAGATTAATAGCTGTTTGAAAGTTAAAAATAGCAATTAACATGCTCTGTTTATTTTAACTGTCAATTAAAGTCTTATCTCAATTTATAACCGAGCCTAAATAGCCTTTCATCTCCAATCTCACGTAACAACCCATTAATTCTTGATTTATGTTTTACATACGTTGAGTAGTGGATGAGGCGCTTTGATACTTGCATGTTAAGTAGCAAAGTAAGTGATACAAATTGGTGTAGGATTGTGGTACGTATACGATTGAAATAATAGGTCAAATGTAATTTAACATGGGCATTAGCAGGACGAAAGGCTTAGGTCAGCGAAACTGTGGTGCAAAAAAGCAAACAACGAACCACTTTAGATTAGATTTATTATTTTTACTCGGCTATGAAGGAGATTGTTGGCGACTTTTTTTGGTGTTATGATGACCCTCAAACACTTAGTAAAGAACGTGCTAGACTCGTAAATTGATTAAAGGATGGAGGATAGACTGTCAAAACTTGGTGGGATCTGGGATCACAGCTATTAAAAACAAAGACCCGATACTCTACTGACTGGATGGAATCGCTAGAGTTCCGTGTTAAACCCGACACTGACACTCAACTACCCCAGAGTTATACTTATTGTACAGAATCTAAAGTAGCTGTTGTAGAGGAGATGATTCATGAGTGGAAGTGGCACAAAGAGGCTTTCTTTATCTGGCAAATTAAATGTAAAAAGTCGACTTTTTGTCACAAATTCCATTTTTACACCAACTCCTTCCATCACTTTAATTTGCATATTACATTGTACAATTACATTTATACAATAGGATTGCACAGAGTTCAAACAATTAAAAAGTGGAGGTGTAACTGTCACTCTCATTATCTCATAAAATGCCAACCTCCGCCACACCCCTTTTTCCATAAGAATAAAAGATTTCTGCCACCTAAATCCAGCCTCTCTTCCTCTAATACCAATCCATTTCAATCAGTAACCCGAACTTTAACTCTCTTGCAATATCGAAACTCCGTAGTAGCCCAGGGTCCATTCCGTCAGAACTCAGTATTATTTTGAAAAATGCATGTGAGCCAAAGTAAACTTTTATTTTTTATTTTTCATTTATAACTAAACTGAGAAAGTACTGAAAAGGAAGTAAGTCAAAGTATAAGTTTCGTTAGGGTTTTGGAAAGTATTAAGACAGGAGCTCCTCCGATCCGAAGAAAACTGAAGAAGGTTGAGAAATCGGGTTTCGAACCTCGTTTAGTGGCTGCTCTACAGATGGCCTCCCACCTCCCCCAATGCTACAGCGGCTTATTACTTTAACCAAGGAAACCCCCCTCAAACTGATTTAGTTTTAGTATTGTAAGAATCCCCTTACTTGGGCCTCACAGGATAGAAAAACCTTCCCTCCGTGCGTATGAGTGAGGCCTCTCTAGTAAAGTACAGTTCAATACTATTTTGTGATATCGGATGGCTAAATCTTCCCCCTCTTTCCACGGCTTCCAGACATAAAATTACAACCGTTTCTCCCAGCTTTGTATAGATGCAAAAATTACCCGTTGTAACTTCAGGATTTGAAGCACCGTATTGTCTCGAATAATGGCCCCTCTTTATTACCTATTAATAACCCCATAAGCACTACTTAATTCTATGTTATGACCCTTAAAAAACTGAACAAGTTAATAGTAACCCAGACCGCTATTTGAGACAGTGCGGTAGTAGTTTAAAGGGCGTTTGTTCATGTTGAATTTTGTGACATTTTGACCATTACTTCTAGGCCATGCATCGTCAAGTTTCCGTAGGCGATACCATTCTATTCTAAAGGTGCCACATTTTATTGAGGTCTTTACTCAAATTTCGATACCGTCTGTCAGGCCTTAAAGGGGTGTGGCCGAATGGGTCATGGGTCTTGACTTCAGTTGGAAATACTCAAAATTGGCACGTAAAAAAGTGCAGTAATTCGAGAGTAATATTAACAGGACTAGGACGGACCCAGAGAGTGATTGATTGGGTTATTAATTCCAAAATTTTAAATAGCATATGCACTACCTCCAGAGAGTTGTAGAAATGACCCTTAACGGACAAATTATTTTGTCTATAAAATGGACAACCATTGCCATCCAATTGTTTGGTGAGCTATATAGTCTCTTATGCAAAAAGGCCCAACTCCAAACATTTTATTTTCACAACATCCACAGTTTTTTATTCCGTAGTCTTCTAAAAAATTATTTGAAATCTCTCCTACTGTCCCTGTCAACCCTGATACAATAAAATGGTCAGTAAATAGAAGGAGGGGGAGTGGACTTTCGGGAATTATTAGTCCAGAGGAAAGGGAAGGAATCAAATGGCAAACTTTCCCATTGTCCTATCACCCAACAACTACTACTAACTTCACATTAAACACTAATCCATGTATACGAGCTTCTACTAACATTTCCAGTAAACCACGGCTGAGTTCTAGTAACTTTCCTATCCAATTTTACGTCTTTTACACTCATTGACATGATAATAATGAGAACAATAGCCACATTACATCACCATCGAGAGTATCACAAGAAAGGAATCCTCACCTCCATACCTTTTCTCACTTATTTTTCGTTATATTTGACACTCCGATTTTTATTTTAATGTACTTAACAGCTCCCGAACATCTCAGTATTCACAACGGTTCATTTACCATATAAACCTGTGGTTTTTTTGTTCAGAAAAAGTTATTTCTATGCAGAGATGATGGTTTGATGGCAATAAAAATAATATGATACAATCTCTATAATGTATCTGTGGTGGTACAGGGAATAAGGCAATGTGTAAAGTATTGAGGGGAAAGTTGTGTAGAGTAAGCGCAATGTACGCAAGTAATCATTTTTAGATTCCCAGAGGAGTTTCCTCGAGGGGTGTGCCAGAGAAACTGCATTTTTTGATTTCCGGAATGAGACCATTAAGAGCTTCTTTATACTCCTAGGTACAGGGGACTGGAACTTTTGTGTACCTAGTCTGACTTTTATTAGATCTGCTACTCCTACATTTGGATGTGTAATCCAATATATTCCAGATCATTTCCTGTTGCTTTTAACCAGAGGAATATAAGGATGAGTCTATTAAGATAAGGAAATAAAATGCCCGAAATTCGGTGTTTGACTCCCTCTCCTCCGGGTAGAAATAAAGATTTCCCTTGATTGTAATTGGAATTCTGATCCCGTGTAGACTAGGGATTCAATGGCTGACAGATTTTCCGTTCTCAATTTCCGTTACGTCTAATCTTTGAAATTGATAGTGAAAGTAGTACTGGAATCCGCACAACACTGACCATCTCGTCTGCCAAGGGTGTGGGTGTGGTTTAGATACAGGATATATAAATCCATGTATTACAGATATCATTGGCAGTAAATAAAGCTTTACTTAAGTGAAATACCGTTTGGGATACACTTTTCCAGGGTAGAAAAATGAAAAATCCCTTACATATATTTTAAATTATTAGTTTCTTCTACTTTTTTCGGGTGCGAGTCAGGAGATCACGCGACACGAACTCACGGGGACGGCAAGAAGTAACGCGACGGGAGATAACAGGGACGGGAAATTACAGCGACGGTAGATCATAGCGACAGAAAATCACACAAACACAATTACAATGCATAAATTAAAGTTTTAAGTCAGTGCAGTAAAATAAAGGAAGCTTTTTTGGTGCATAATTACTCTAATACAACTAAACAATGATGATGTTTTTAAGCAAACGTTTATTTCATTCCAATGCATTTTCATACATCAGAGGTCAGTAAGGGTAGTGGGAGTGGCAGAATTATCATAAACCAATGCAGAGAAAAGCTAAAAAAGTGAGTAGCCCTAGTAGTACAATAAATTGTGTCCCATAAGACGCGCCTTATACATGATAATTGTGTTCGTGTGATCTCCCGTCCCTGTGACTTCCTGTCGCGTTACTTCTTGCCGTCCCGTGAGTTCATGTCGCGTGATCTTCGGTCACAGGCTCCTTTTTTCATAACGATGGCTCTATCCTCTTCGAAAGCATGCAAAAGGGTATTTTATGCATCTATTCATGGCTGGAAGTTAATATTACATGAGGCCACCCATTCATAAGTGCTGTTACTACTTCATCTTGCAGAGAAAGTAATAGCAGTAGTTGTAAAATTATTATACAAAATATAACACCGTGCACACATGGACAATGCTGTTTTCACATGAGACATAAGCTAACCTAACCAACACTTCCAGTTTCAATGTATTTATGTCCATTGATTATCATGGAGTAAACCCCATAGACAGATGGTCCAAATGGCAGAAAGAAGGGTCCCGTTAAGGGCAAGTCACCCTCCAATTTTACTACTCTTGCCCCCGAGCAACAGTAGTAGTACTAGTAGTGTTAGTCGTAGTAGTAGTAGCAATAATAATAATAATAGTAGTAGTAGTAGTAGTAATAATAATAATAGTAGTAGTAGTAGTAATAATAATAATAGTAGTAGTAGTAGTAGTAGTAGTAGGAGTGATAGTATAAGTTGTAGTAGTACTACTACTAGTAGTAGTAGTAATAGTAGTAGTAGTAGTCGTAGTGGTGGAAGTAGTAGTAGTTAGAAATTAAAAGTATTAGTAGTAGTAGTAGTAATAATCCTCGTGGTCGGAGCAAATACTAGTGGATATTACGATAGACAAATGTTGGCCAAGCACTTTTGCCCATGATTTACTTTGACTCTGGTTCTTTAAAACCAGTCCACTTGTAGCCTTCACACTAGAAACAACATCGAACACAATCGCGTATAATCTGGGAAGATTATCGTCCAATAGAGATTACATCAAACACTGTTGAGACGCTGTGACGTAGTATCCTTCGGATTTAAACAGTCACACAATGTGATACTATTCATAAACCCTAACTCTACTGGATTAATCCAGGTGTAGCCCGAACTGGACGGGCTTAAAAACGTACGAAGAAAAGTCGAACGTTCCCCACTCACGGAGATAAAGTTGTGCCACAAACGGTAGATATTTAGAGCTATTACGCTCGTTTCTTATCCATACTGAACTGTGTGGTGTTACATTTTGAGATTTAAAGGAAACCCTAAATGTAGGTGCATCCACAGTTTTAATGACTCTGGGGAATTATTAAAACTACAAAATCGCCGAGAAAGAACGGACTTTCGTCTGTATGCGTGCAAAGTTAGAGGGGAATTATTATATCGCGGAAGGAACTAATAAAAGGGGGAATTAAAAACAGAAAGTAAGGTTGTTGAAACATTCTTGATAAGGGTAACCCCGATCATGATAATTGGAAAATGTGTAAAATGTTAAAATACTAATAATTCATCCTTTCAGACTTCCACCATCATTGTACGGAGGGACCGGTCCCAAGGCCCATCAACAACTGACAAGTATCCCCTTACCGGCTTTGCTCCAGGGTCAAAGTCTAGGTCAAGGGGTCCAAGGGTCCGGTTGTCCAACTCTTTCAACCACAACTCCTCCACTCTCTAGCAATTCTTCAGGAGTTTCAAGCTCCAACAGGAAATCGGCCGAAAGGGGGAAAGCTGGATTGGGCATTTTACAAAATCATCACCACACCCACTCTAACCCTGCCACTAGTACAGGTAAGGACAATTCATTTATTTGCACAACTTCTGCTGCTCAAATTCCTATGCGTAAATCCCGTAACAATCAATATATCTGTCATCAATCATCAGTCATCAATTTAAAGTTTAAGATTTATTTTCATCAACTCCACTCGTACTTTCTACAAACCCTAGTTTTGTTATGGACTTTTCTAATTACCTAAGGTAAAGGGTGTAAAGGGATACTTTGAATCGTAATTTGCAATTAAACCTTATCACCATTGTTGAATATTGTTTATCTTATTGTCTCAAGTTCCCAAGACACTTAAAGACTTTTGGTATTCTTTTCACTCTAAAGTTTAGACTTGAGACACACCCATTACCACACCTCCCGTTTAGTTAACTTTGGCTAAAGTAATGCATGTACTATTACAGGGTTACGCACAAACCTCAATTAGTTGACATAGAAATCATAAAGTGTACATTTAGAGCAGTAACATAACAAAACCTTACAATGTTGTTTATACTGATTGCTAAAAAAAAGACCTGCATCTCAATTTACCATTTAGTTAGAGAGCAAAACCCGTAAAATAAATCATTTACAGGAGGTATTTCCTTGGCTAAGCCCCGCGGATTAAAGCTATACAACGAAAGGTTTGGTTCTTAAAGAAATTGGGCAATAAGCAGGGAAGGGTTAACCCCAGAGTTAAACTACCGAAACCCTGCGAACCCTGTGTTTTAATACCATAACCGAGGGGTTGTAATCTTTTTCCGAATACTGCTTTTAATAATATAATCCATTATAAACAAGGAACCTATAGGACCCAATTTAATCCCAACCCCAAATAACCACAAACCCCCAGCAACCCAGACCCATTAAACCCCCCAAGGAGTTTCCTACCTTAAGGGATAAACGATAAAAAAAATATGTACGACTTGTTAGTTAAAAAGGTTACATAATCAACCTCGGTCATTCATGGAATTTAATTTCCTTCGATCTGTAACTAAAGCTTCTGGAACTCCAAAACTAGCCGAGTTGGGCCCAATTTTGCGGCCTTTACTTGAGGACGTACTCTGTTCTCTAGATGTACACGTATTAAACTATCAAATATTATATGTAGTTCCACTCGGTCTACTTAACATGACATCACTTGACTTTAAGTGATTTGTTTGCTCCTCCGGTTTCAAAACTCTGTACAAAAAGCATTTAATTCCCCCAACTCAAGTACGGTAGTTAGCCCGTTTTATAATGTAAAGGAGGAACGTTACTGTGTTGGGATGGGATGCTTTGTCATCTCAAGTTGACTGCTCCCATACATTTTTATACTCCCTTCTTATTATTAATATATCCACTTCAGACTCTCTTTTTTCAAAATCCTAATAACTTCAAAAGCTGATCTCTGCACATTCTCAACCACTTCATTCTACATAACATAAAACTGTATAAAGTACTAAAAACAGTCGGCATTCTCTACCTCTCTTCTCTGTAACCTAAACATTCCCATCCTTCCTACCCATTTGATAATCTGGGTAAGATGCGTGATACTGTAAATATTAAATATGAATTTTAAACTCAACTTAACTTGGGCTTATATGCAGTAAATACGTCTGTAATATCCTGGTTTACTAAACTAACCTTTACAGCTTCAACTTGGGCAATGATATTGACCCAATAATAATTATTGCAGTCATGTAAATGTTTTCCTCATCCCTTATCCAATCAATGTAAATCAATTTGTTCGAACTAAACTAGATGTAGACCAATCACGTATAAAATATGCAATCCTTATTTTATTAAGTCGATTAGATGGAACGTGAGGATATTGATTTCCAGTTTGAAAAAGAAAGCATCCTGCCTTATCACTTTTTACACCGTTCTTTTCTCACTCCTGTGATCCCAATCCCCTGAATGTTGATTTCTAGTAGTTCTAAGCTCTTTTTCTGAGGACAAGGTCACGCCTCGGGGCTTATCTGCTCTCTCCAGACAACCCAACCTACCTCTAATCCTTTACAAAACGGTGAAAAAATCTCTGGGATCCTGATTTTAAAATTACTTTCCTCCCACCCAATATAAAACATTTCTTACATTTTAAAACTAAATTTGAATACAAAGTTGTCATTTTAACACTGTAGCCGACAGATGCCCAAAGCCGCATGTTAGAATAGTTTGTTTCCTTTTTGGAAAACAAAATCCCCGTAACCCCCTTCGTTCTTGTGAACATTTTTCAACTAAAAAACCCAAAGTTTTTTTAGCTTATTTTATAACTTAAAAAACTGCAGGTTTGTCTAATTTATTTCCGCAGTTACCTAATAATTGTTCCCAGTCCACCAAGAACTTGTTTATTAATTAGACAAAATAAAGTCTACTCCACACGCGATGCTTAGCTTGCTTTCTCTGACTAACCACATTTTTATATGAACTAATGCATTCTTTTATAAAGCCTTCAAGCGGAATACATCCAATCCACAAAGTTATAAACCCGTATAAGGTTGTCATTCGGTAATGAAGGCAGCATCAGGTTCTCCCCTAACCCATTTGTTATTATTTATTAAGTTTTCTAGTTACCGGCCACGTGCGTGCCTCTCTCCTGCGGGTACTAGTTCCCAAAGATTTACGACCCCTACACAACACACCTTTTGGACTTGTCACTTAAGTATTCCATGTTTTAAAACCTAATCTGATAACAACAAATACGAAAAGCACATTAACATTGCATTGGCAGTAAAGCTTAACTTTCTAACCTGTAGGAAAGTAGGGATGAGAGCAAAAAATGAGATAGTTTTTTAGTTCTAACTAAATACAATATATCGCTATTAAAATGGCAATGAGACTCTACGTTGCATTGTAAGAATTAAATAACTACCGGAGCCTAAGGCAACGCATGGGTCGTGCCCTTACACATGGTGACCGTGTCAAATAACGCCTATCATTTGCTCAAGTTTGAATTAAAGCATTTAATTGTTGTTCGCAGTTGGATAGTGAAAACCTAGCTGGTTGGAGTTTGGAGACATGAATAAGTCAGAATAATAATAATAAAATATAATTATTAACAAATAGTTTTCTAGTACCTTAAGTATTAATTATAGGTTAGTATGTATAAGCTGAGTTTTAGGTAGCCAGCCTCAAACCTTTCCAAGCGAACTAAAGAATGGCTGAACACCAAATTAATATGCAACACCCTCATATGATTTTAATCTAAGGGTAAGTGAGAAATATTCAATAGATAGACTGACCACACATCTATACGATCCAGCTTCAATGAATTGTATGCATTTTAATTAAAGTTTTAATTACTATTGTTCCTCACTATTTCTCTCTGAACCCATCCCCATCTTAACAGATAAAAAGAATTGTAGAGTGATGTCTGCATCTGCATACTCCAAGAATTAAAAAAAGTCCTACAACGGGAAAAACGATAAACCCGTTCTGTAGGAAACCGTATATTGAACCAGTGGTTTTCGCTTCATTTTTTGTGAAAAAATAAGTACCTAGTCAAAATGTTTACGTAGCCATTAGACCGGATATCGCAACCCGTTTCGGAGTACTTTATAAAATCAACTATTGCATTTAAGAACAGATCTGAAACTAATTGTGTAGTAAGTGCAGAGACAGAACATTTTGGTCTTCCTCTCGGGAATACTCATCATTATTATGCTAATGCATACATTTTAAAGTCATCCTAGGGTGTGATCCTCATCATCTAAAAGGGTTACTTTAAAGATGACTGTCCTGATATCTATTCATACATGAGCTTAATACATAATGCTGATCACTTGTAGTGGTAATGCAGACCAACACAGCACTTGCTCACTTAGATTTTGGAAGTTGGAACAACTTCAAGGTTTCAAAGTGTGAATGCTTACACTGCCACTGTGTATTATGCAAGCCCCTTTAGAACGTTAAATAATGCAAATCTTTCTTCTGGCTGGACAGTTGACAGATTAGTTCTGTATAAACTTTTAAAGTGAGTAGAGTCCCATCTGGCATCCTCTCGACATTGTAAATGGACTTTCTCCATAATATTTAAAAGCCGGGTGAGGAATAATCCAAATTTCTCCCCCAACTGTCGACCACACCCCGTGCAAATTTCGATCTCAGCTTATAAGTAAAGCAGGAAGTGAGTTGAGATGATAAATGAGCCTCTCATTAAACATCATAGGTACTTCAAAACAATATTGTGTGTGCACTTCCAATTATAAAAAACTTTGCCTACACCCATAATCTCATTCAGTTATTCATATCTATCCATCTATCTATTGGAATGACTTATCTAGGTGAAATTCAACTCATTAAATCCGGTAATTGCTGAGTTTTAATAAACAATCAAAGAATAATAACTACAAATGTTTAATTGACACGCAAATTAATGTACCGATCGGTACAAGGTCATTTTCATAGTACTTTTTACTGTCAACTGAGAAAGGTCTGAATTTGCTTTCAAGAAAATATGTTTTTGAATTAATAAATTGGTTATAAATAGATTGAATACATTTTTAATTGGACCATGTTTTAATTTTACATTACTATTCTGCTTTTCTACTAAAAAGTCAAGTTTCAACAACTAATCGTTTTAAATTTTTTAGGTACCTTCGTACGTTTTCGTTAGTATACTAAATGTTTTGATAATTATTAACATTAGTAATTTGAAAACGTAATTTCCCTATTCTTAATTTTAGAAATTGTTTGCATAAAAATTGTTCTTTCTCCACCATATTACCGTCTTCTTTTATCCAACCCCCACCGCTACTTCACTACTGCCAAGAGTAATTAATTGCTCAGGGTGGCTATGCGGTTGTATGGGAGCATTTGCAATGCGGTGTGGTTTTTCTATGAGGCATAAGGTGAAAGTGGTTGAATGTCGTTAAGGGAGGAGGACAGGCACAGGTTGAAATCATTGAAAGTTGCTTAAGGGTACGAACACGTTTCCTTAATGGCCTTTCTTGGAGAAATAAGTCTAAAGAGAAGAACATAGTTTATTCTGAGATGGATAAATTTACATATTTTGAAGTCATCATTTTTTCTCCCCTATTACGAAATATGGCAAAGTTGTGGAAAAAAATGTTCTGCTTTCTCAGCAGTTCAAAATGCTTTACCTCTGACTGCCTTAAAAGTTACTTATTCGCTTATATTCGTTGTGTGGTTAATTAGTTTAGTTATTCCCATCCCGGTACGCTGCAAGCGAGAGACAGTTCTTAAATTTAAAAAATCTCCTCGTCTAACCGAAGTGTTGGTTAAGCTGGTATGTATTTTCTAAGAAAAAAAATGCCGTACAAGATAAAAGAATACTTGAAAGCTGTAAGTTACACAGTTATTTCAAAACTTTCTTGCCAATACTCCAGGTCCATAAAACCCATTTGTATATTATGAGCCTCCGTGGAACAATTTGAGTTTGAGAATTTATGTAAATCCACTTGAAATATGCGTATTCCTTTCTTCTGCGGTTTAATTTCAAAGGGGAAAGTTCAACGGTTGGGTGGTCCTCTTGGGTAGTGAAAGGCTGAAACAATCCTCATTATTATAAACAATAATATTATCCAGCAACACCTATCAACCTTATAAAGCAAACTCGGCTCTAGAGCTGGGTGAAAAGATACTCGGGAATTATTAAGCAGTTTTAAGTAGGAGTTGAAGTTCTGTATTCAGATTATTAGAATAGATATAATATCCGTTTCCCTTCAAGCTCAGACTTATCGGGGAAAGCAACCCGGCTTTTGCTTGAGTTGTAAACAAGGTGAAGCCAAACTAACGTTATCTAGTTACAACTGGAATTGGGATAAGCTTTATAAAAACTTACTCTAACTTTAAAAAAGAGCAATATAAACAAGTAAAAAAGCCAACAAATCACATTATGCAGTTCTCCACATTGTATTTAATTAATTCCACTCTTTTTTATTTAACATATCCTCTCTACTGCTTATCCATCTGCTTACAAATACATGCGTTTGTGTCACTATTTTTAGTAGGACTACAGAATTTATCTGTAGTGTAGGCAGGGAGAAAGTCATAAATTTACTCCCATCTACCAAAAGCCCTACTACTTTTCAAAGACGTTTCTTTAAAGAAGGCTAAAAAGTCTGACTAGATTTGCCTAATATTATAATCTCTTGGAGAGAAAGTAGCAGACTTTGTTTTAGTTATTTTCTCATAAAAGCATAGTTTCTTTCTCATTCTTGTTAAAGTACATCTTTCTCCAATCTCTGGTCTTTTATTGCATGCGTAGCATAAATCCACTCTATTACTTTATCCCATTATTTACTAAAGAGCATTTTGGCATGGACGTTGGGAACAAATAATCTAAAACTTGGTCTCTTAACCCTTGAGTCATTTATTTAGTTTTTATCATAAAGAACGTCACTCTATAAAAGGGATCTATAGCCTCTTGAGAGAGTTTACATCTGTTTTGTGACACCCTGTGGCTGGCTACAGTGGTCTGGTGGTGATATGTATCAGATTGAATCAAATCTTATCGACCGGACGGAATGTGATCCCCTTCTAGAGAAGCTGTAGTAAGTAGCAACGGCGGTGGCATCAAATAAACTTTATTTAATTTATTTGCATGCCGGGATAAGTGCAGTGGAGGAAGTAAACACCCGGGTATTCTACAGTTCCACATATCCGTTTATCTCACACTCCCACATGATACAGACAGTAGGAAATATGCGGAGGGGGTGTAGTTGGGTTGAGAGGGTTAGATCTCCTCGTGTCATTTGAACATAAACCTAATTTAACTTTAGACTCCAACGCTTCCAACAACCGTTTGAAACTTCCATGGCATCCAGGAATGTATCTTTGTCCCTTCAAGGGCGCACTCCACGAGTAATTACAATTAGCTAACCAGAAGCATACAGGAACAGAAAGATAGACAATATATTCTGTTAAAAATGCAGGTGCAGGTGGTTGAATGACGATTGACGTGGAGAGTACATCATGAAACTGGTCAGAAAATGCTGGTGATTTTCAGTTAGCTAGGTTAAAAGTCGAAATAGTGACTTTAACGTGTTATCAAAATGTCAATAAATCGATTTCCACAGCTAGTCTAATATTTTAAAACCTCTGAAAAGTAACTTTTAGTTTCTGCAGATTTTGATTTTGAGATTTGATTTCCGTCAAAAGTTAAAAGTCGTTGCGTTGTACATTGTTGATTACTGTTGTATAATCTAAACAAAGGGAAAGTTTTTACATCGCGTACAAAAGCTATTTATTTGAACAAGAAGGGGGACAGGACAACATAATATCCACCCTGTTCCCATTAACACGAGAAGACAAGAGAGAAGTGGAGTAATTTACATCACAACATTTTATCCCTCTTACAAACTAATCTTGCATAAAATACCAAAATAAAGCTAAACTCGCACTGGGACTTTAGGTGAGGGCGGAAAGGATCTGAAAAAGTATCTCCTTTCGGTGTCATCCTTTTTGAATGAGAAATGTATATCTCCAAGTAGTGGCTGGACACCATATTTCCAGTTTTAATCCCCCTTGAACAGTTTCTCTAAATAATTACTGACGTTCCCTGTTAAAACTAAAACATTTCCAGACTTTTCTCTTGTTAAGTCTTCTCTCGATTTTTATTATTACTCAGTAATTCCTCCGATATCAGAGGAATGAAACCCGCAAATACAGTTCATGCAAAAACTGTAACGTTAACACATCCTTCCCTGTTTTTTACACGATTGATAAAGTGTAGCGGTAAAGCCGGTATGCGGGGCATAACCGGGATATAAAGAACTATACGGGTATATCAATTATTTTCCTCCATAACAAATCCGTGTTTATGCAGCGCAGCCGTTTTTGTTTATGCTAAAAACTCCTGGTAAAAATTCGTGTATCTATAGTCTAGTAGTTTTTTGGTGTGAAGAGCAGACACGCACGGGTAAAATACCCGGGTGGTAACCGGCATACCACGGCTAGATCTGTTATAAGTTAAGCCAGTTGTGTTTATAGAATGCAGTTTAAGTTGCATTGGATCCGGCGGAAGGGAAGCCGGGTAGTAGATAGGAAGCAGTATACATGCACCGGGTATCTCTTCCCAACCGGGTAAAACCAGCCTCGTTTCTAGATTCACTATCCACTCTCTCCGAGAGACTCTTCAGGTTCAGAACCACACCCACCTAACCTTAACCTTTCTCTAGTTTCTAGTTCCCCACACCCACACCCCAAGCATTTCGTGCCAGTAACGTTAAGTGTTTTATAACAAGGTGAAAGTGGTGTTTTTTGTAACCTTGTACAAACTCATTAAACATTTATAACAAATCGATTTATAAAGCTTGCTCGTCTTGATTCAACGTTCTTCAAAGTTTAGTGACAAAATACAGGGAAAGCCTCAAAATTTAGAAAGAGGAATTTGTAAAACTGCTGTAAAGAAATGTTTTTCAAAATTACTTAGAAAAGTGAGATAAACATCAGTGGAAAGTAGTAGCTCCGATCTAGTATAAATAAAGTATAATAACGCCAAGTTTTTTTTTCTTCGTGAAGATTTGTACAAGTTTTAAAGTGGATTGCATGGAAGAATGCACTTAGCCTCCCTCCTAGACCCATTAAATAATCCACACTTATAAACACAAAACCTTCCTATAAATAAATAATAAGGATAAAAAGTTGAGTGACGCGTTTTATTGTTAGTTGTTGACGTGCTTTCTTTTATACGGTTCTGTCTTATATTTTGCGTCTACTTAATATCACCGAATTCAAACTCGGGCTACTATTAAATTCTCTGGGGATTGAATTTGAAGATGAAACGATTATAATTGTAAGGTTACTTTTGGAAAAGGATACAGTCACATTTTAAATCAGAGAATCCAGGGTATTTTCATATGCAACGCTACACTTGTTGAGAGATTAATGTTATTCCACTTGTTATTCAGAAAATAAGTTCAACTGGGATATGCCCAGTTTCATTTTCTACAATTTGGTTGTGTGCTTAATCGTCACTTAGTGGATTAGGAAGGCGGTCAGCCTGGCGAGAGTCAGTTTGGCTACTTAGTCATTTTGTGAACTCCACCTCCACTCTATTATTTTTGGGTTAGATCACCTTCAAAATCCTACATACACTTTAACCGGCTCTGAATGTTATTTCAAAATATGGTATTACGTACTTATTTATGGAAGTAGACCCATTGATTCTCCCCAATTGCAATAAGATATAAAAAGGGGGCTTTTATATACTTTTTGAATCATTTGTCAATCTTGACGGCCTCAATCCCCCGTCTTTTTCTTGATCATTCCTTCGCCAGTATATATTTATCTATGTTTAGAGTCCCCTTGCTCAAAAAAGTAATTCACTCTACCCTTGCAACAACTAGACATAGTATGCAATAACTTTAGGCAGGTAGAGGGTCTCTATTTCATAGTACCCAAGTTGTTTCTACGTATATGAAATTGCAATTTCACAAATCTTGGGTTATTACCCGTACGAAACATACCCTTCTGTACTCTATCACACGGGAATTTCAGTTTCAGTTTGAACAAGAGAATAATAGTGTATTGTATTTGGGATTATACGGGGTTTTATAATTGGGGATTGTTACTGAGTATAGAAGTATACTTTTAATGGATTTTCATATCGTAATTATGTACGGGGCAACATTACACGAGGTTCTACAAACGTCTTTAGACAAACACCTCACAATGCGGCTTTTCTTACTTACTAGAATTAGGCAGTTGTTAGCAGATATGGTATTGCCAAACCAACTTTGACGCCTCGACCTGTTGCCTGTTGATCAAAATGTACTGCAATGCAATTTACCACTGTGTATAAATTGGTAGGGAGTTTGTGAGGCTAGGAATGCGCTAAGTATGGTCGTAGATCAAGACACTTCCCGAGAGCGTTTAATAGGATAAATCGAATTTGGTTGAGAGACCCATCATCCTCAGACTTTTACTCGTGTCACCGGCAGTCAGTTCCAATCGCGGATGCTTTGTTTAGTAACTGGAAATATGTGAACCAGCTATAGTTTCTAGAATTATATGATTCATTGAGGATGGGGAGAGGAACCTACAAAAAACTGTAGTGGAATAAACCACAAGGACACGAGCGAATCCTTATTTCATTAAAATAATACAAAAAGCTCATAACTCTGCTTCACAAGTTAGTGGAAGTTATTGTGTATTTACACGAGGAAAACAAGGGGCTCCGCACTTCAAAGTTTTACGATGCATGAACAATAGTTTTAAGTCTGAAATATTTCTTCAAACTCTGTTAAGATTCCACCCCTTTTTGAAGTCAGATCCAGACTCCATTTGTCATAAAAACTCAACTAAATTTGAAAATAAACGGGAACGTTCAACATGAAAAACATCCCAGAAACGGCAACAAAACATACTTGAAGTTACTTCCATGTTAAACTGTGTCCATTGTTCAACAGTTGTTGTGTGTTGGAGTAAAATAAAATGTGAAAAGGTTTCCAATCGATTGTAAAATTCGACATGTTTTGCATGCGATTGTTTACCGGAAGTTCCAACAATTCCTCAAACAATCCATCCGGAGTCGAGAAACCCATTCGGAGTGAAAGTTGGGAGGAAACTTGGGGTATGTTTCTTTATCCATTCATTTACACGGCATTCGGACTAAAATAGTGCTTTGTGATGTCTGAGTTGCTCCAATGAAAATGCCTTTGTCTAAGACAACTCTATACTTTAACACCATTTGTTTTAATTTTTCACAATTTTTGAACATCATCTTACAAAAATCTATAGAATCTGAAAACCCGCATTTTAGTCTTTGTAGCTAGAAATCAGCTAAACCTAAACTACTTCCGGTTTTAATTCCCTATTTTATAGTTTACCCTTCTAAATAATTCCCCGTAATTACACGTTGAAAATTGAAGCCCTATCTTACCGAAAGTAGCATTTTTTCGATTCTTCAGGGTAAATAAAACCACAAATACCGTATATGCTGGAATAGTGTCCTCCCCCGAATAGTGTCCCCTCTCGAATAATATCCCCCCTTAATTACTATAATTAACACCATAAGCCCCAATTAATTGTATGTTAAATTTGACCCAAAAACACAGTAACAGAAAAATTAAATAGTGTCTCGGGACGCTATACGAGCATATACGGTAGGCATTAATGGCCCGATTGCAAATAAATATCCGAATATAGCCCTTCATAAACCACCGAAAGGCCGGGGATTAAGATCACTGAAATCCAGGCCCTTATCTTACGCATGCTAATTTCTTAAGTGAGACTAACATACCGTATTTCCCGAAATAATGCCCCAGCCCACGAAATAATTTCCCCCGACCAGGTATCCCTTTCCATGCTAAAATTAGTGGTTTCCCCACTACCTTTCCATGCTAGAATTTGGAATTTGCCCTATCGTGCCCATGATAATAGAATTTTCAGTTTTTCCTTCGAATTAATAACTCCCAGGGGCATTATTTCGGGAAATAAGGTACCCAGAATAAGAAGAGAAACTAGACTCCAAGTGGATTATGAACAGCCCCTTTTCTTAACTCAGCAAAGTAAGCAGCGAAGCGAATGTAAAACGTTTCCGACAAACCAATTAGCCACAAGATTTGTAACGATAACTTCCTCTCTGCTCAATCAACTTGACAGATGGAAACTGTTTTTTATCCAAGGAATGTTCCCCCCGTCAAATAAAAACTTAACAAGTTTCAAAGATCCTTGTCTCTCCGCATTTACTTTTGTTAGAGGGACAAAAATACAACTGTCCAAAAAAGTGTACAATAAAATTGAGACAACGAAACGCAGAGTCACAGTAAAATTCATCTGGCTGCACTTTTTCCATTTGCTGCAGGACTGTTCATAAGGAACGTTGACGCGCATTGTATTTATCCAACCCACATCTAACTTCTGAACCTATCACTATCTTTAAATGCATATTGCATAGGGCAAAGCGCTGTATTACCGTCGGAGATAGGGTTGGGTGTGACCAAGATTAATTATACAATTTAATTACCTACTTTCTCTCGATTTAGCTACCGCCTGTGAATTATTTACCAGTAAATTCGGCAAGCCTTCTTCAACATGATTCCATCATTCAACTCAGATATCTCTGTCTCCGGCGGCTCCTCTAGTTCATTTACAAACCCAATTGGTTTTGCAACATAAATTCGAACTACACTGCACTAGATGAAAGAAGACTCGAGCGTTTCTCAAACTGCATCAGGATTTCCTAAATGATTTCTGTAAAAAATGTATTAAGATTCAAAAAGCGCATTGCGGTTCCTTTCGTCTGGACTGAAAGGATTGTATTTAGTACTCTGTTTTACATGTTACTCTTGTAAGTATTCTTTCTTACTGTAGTAACTTAGCCTATTTCCTGTGCGAAGCCTGTTTGCATTATGTCTACTTCAGAGTGAAAAAATCGCACTTTCTTTCTAAAGAACCGTGCATTTCTTCAATGTAAACTGTAATCCAGTTGGGTCATTCTTCCTCGTTCAGTTTCATACAATATTCCTTCTTGTTCAATAGCCTTTTATACCCATCTTAGTTTAGAAGACATTAAACGGGTAGTTTTTGATGTATTTAACTTCTTCACCAACGTATTGTACTCTCTGAACCTATTTTAGATAATATATTTTCATCCAGGCTGAAAATGATGCAATACACTGGAGGGATTCTTGGTTTTTGAGGAACACATGTATCCATATGACACATGGTGGACACCCTCCCATCCCTGCATGAATAAATATTTTAAGAAACAATTTACTTTTTATGGGAATCCTTAGAAGAAAGATACCATTTGGATTACGACATGACCAACGCCACAATCACCCTCACTTCGACTACAACACACTACTACTATTCATCCTTCTTCTATTACTAATACTTCAGGTCTTGGTATTACTACTACTACTACTGTATCTACTACTACTACAACTACTACTACTACTACTACTACTACTACTACTACTACTACTACTAATATAATAACATTAGGAGAGTTCATGGTGAAGTGGTTTGGTCTTCGTCACAAAATCCGATTTTTTCTTCAAAGAAGCAAATAAAAGTCCCCTTTTAGTTACGGTTTGGCCTCCCCTCCGTCTTTCCTATTCTCCATGATATTTCGAACGTAAGTTTATGCTTGTTTCAAAGAGTCCAGTCATATATACACAGTTCGATGTACATTTCATAACATTATAACTATCTGCTAAAGCAGCAATCGTTTTTTGCATAAAGACTTCCCAAAGTCCAGTGGTGAAGAATGCGCTATACAAATGTTAGGGAAACTAGGTATGTCTGGTGACAGATACGCCAGGATAGGGTCTCGTCATTTTATTTCAGTACTTTTTTGGAATTTCTTGATGTGTTGGTTATAAGCTGTTGAGAAAGGAGGATATGTTATGATAAGCGTTGATAAAACATGCAGTGATGGAGACTGGCATAAAAACGTCATTAAAACAAATCTGACCCATATCAGCACCATTTCAGCAAAGGGTTTTTGACAAAATAATTTTAGCTAAAGTCAATCAAACCTTTCAGGTAGACTTGTGAAGGATTTAGTTGTTTAAAAATGTATCTGACTAAGACTCAGTGAATGGTTGGAGAAATACCCTTCTTCCCGTTCCCGTCCTGATTCCGGAATCCAATTTTTTCTAATTTTGTTAATGCTGAAAGTGCGAGTGCAGGCTGTTGTGATTTCTAAGTATAGCAAGTCTGCCTGCGTACTTGATTGGATCTAAAAAGTCTAAAGTTAATCCCAAAGTAAAAGTTGTTTTATCTCTCATTAATTTATCATCTGCGTATCCATGTACTACTGAGTACCTTCGTAGTCTGGTCTGTGGCGTGTGCTTTAATCTAAATCCTTTTTTTGGTATTTCACCCTTCTTTTGCCTTAAAAATCCGGATTAATGCATATCTAACCTCCTCCGTTCCTGTGAACAGCCAGGTGCCTCGAAAACAGTATCCGAAGTACAGTATTGCTTTACTAACTTTAGACTTGTCGACGTCTGTTACTCGCAAACTACAAAAAGGTATAGCTGTCTAAAAAGCAGAGTTAGAGGAAAGATGCTTGGTCTCCATGAATAAATAAGAAAACAGTTATAAACTGCGATAAAGCTTTCCTACCAAGGATCAAGTTATGCACTTTTGTTTGGCCCTGCACTAACTTAATGGTAGTCATAATCGTTAATAATAATTGCCATAATAATTTACAAAGTAAAAGGTAAGAAACGACCATGTTGTGTTGTTGCTGGTCTGGCATCTTGTAGAACAAAGCAAACAGTAGATATAAGTTAAGGGAAGTTTGCACAAGAGTCAACCCTCAATAACAATGTTATTATTCTACAAGATCTTTATCTTTATTTCTGTTGAAAGCGAAACTTGCTGTTGGGACCCCTTCAAAAACCGTACAAACTCCGAATTACAATATCACTTGTATGTAGAACATGCCTTTAATTACGTATAGAAATCCCTTTCGAATAGTTGTCCCTTATTATTGTATTTTAAGGTTGAGCTTTCAACATTCGTAATTTAATAATAGGGGATTTACTGTGTATTTCGGGGATATACGGTAGCCCTCTTACTTTTAACCCTGGGGCTTTTTATTTAATTACCGTTAAATTTCAAATACATGCAGCTTTTGAACTCTACTGTTTTCAAGTACCCCAAAATTTTAATTTTAATTCGCCCAACTTCATAAACTGGCTTCAATTCTAAATACTAAATAAGTGTATAACTCCTACGAGCCATTGAACCTCATGCAAACATATTTTAATCTTCGTAAATCTAACATAACTTGCTTCCTTCCTTTTTAAAGAAGAACCTTTAAAAAGGCGATAAGTAAGGTTAAGTTCTATTTGATGAACCAACAAAGCGATTCTACGAAGGATTTTAAAGTTTAAGAGTTGTTTTAAGTAGCTTTTCGAATGCTCCATTATTCTTTCCATCCTCCCTTCTGTTATCCTAAGTAGTAAACCATAAATTATGCACATAATCACAACCAAAGTTTCCTTCTCAAAATCATCAGAATGTTACGTCGGACGGACGTTTCTTACTTCTGAAGCTTTATCAAGAGGACTAAAGTAAATGTTTTCGTATACCATTTAAAATTCTTGCTAAGTAGGTATTCCTTCACTTGTCCATTTGCTTTTAAATGTGTAAATTTTTACTAAACAACCTCAATAAATTACATTTGAAATCCGCATTTTACTGTGAGGATTTTAAGAGTAAAAAATATGAGAATATATCACTTTTCAATCTCGTCTACTCATTTATTTTTCGTATAAAAAATGATAAGTCCCAATTGTCCATAAGTTGAAGCCGAAGGGAAGTTCTGCAGGATTTTTACAGGCGTTAACAGTAATGAGACATTATAAACGGTCTAAATTACTATTCACTCTATAGATGCATGTGCCGGTAAACCTGCTTAAACTTTGTAATACTTTTGAATGAAGGGAAGAATATAAAAGTACAGGTTTTTTGCCCTCCAACAACAGGGTTTCTCCCCTATTTATTTATTTACATATGCTAATATATTTTTATGAATAGCACATGTAGGATTTAGTTTTATCTTGTCCAGCCAGTTTGGGTGGAGGCTTAACAAGACACTTCATAAGTAAAAAGTGTTAAAGATTGCCTGAATGTATCAAGAAGAAAAACTAAGGTTGCAATAATGTCCAAACTATGAATATTTACTTCCTTTCCTTGTACTTTACATCTTGGTAATATTATATGATAATCATTTACACTTAAGTTGGTTTAAAGTGGGAAAGTTGGCCCCATAGTCCATTTACTACAAATAAGGACACCTCTTTTGAAAGCATATCAAAGTTGTAAGCGTCCATTTTTCCATTCATGTAACAAGTTAGCAAATTATTAGCTGCATGAGCCATGAGGTTTAGAGTTCAGACTTGGTTTATTATTTTATGTTCACGAGAGTCAAGAAGATTCAGTAAGTCAGAATGACGGAGATTGAGCGGACGGACAACAAGACGCTCGTTTTTAAAATATTCATAAGTCAGTTCGTTTCATGTTCTTTTATTACGAAAATTTAAAAACATAAGCAGAAAAGTAAAGGAAGGAAGTGTACAGTCTTAGAAAAGACTTGTAAACTGTCAAATAAACTTCGCATTCCTGTATATTTGCTGTAACTTCCTGTAACCTTGTTTCGGTGATTCTGTAGCTCAGATCGTAAACAGAAGTCCTGAGTTATTTACTTTTAAATATTCTTATCTCATTCTTCTAGTGACCGTTTGAAAAGTGAGACAAGTTGAAGTAAGTAGCGTAAAGTTGGTTAAATAATACCATTTCCCGTGTATTGACATTCATACTGCAAACAAATATAATATATCCCTTCTTGCAGACTGCTACATGTGGGAGCAGTCCTGGGACTTTTTTCACACATTTATTTGTTGATCAACGACAAATAGTTACTGTTCCAGTCTTTTCTTTGGTGTATTTATTTAAATATCAAGAAAACTACACAGAGTAAGAATACTTTTACTTTTACTTGGAAAAAGTTGAACAAATATCCCTCTGAAATGACAAAACTTAACAAAGCGGAGTTTATGGTCTTTCTAAGCATTGGAAACCAAGTTCCTGGTTATTTATTAAAAATATGTTCAGTACAAAAGTACCATTTAACGCTACGAATGTTAATCTTTCTAGTAATAATAATAATAATAATAACGATAATATTTAAGTCTTTGGCATATCGCATGCATGCATATTTTATTTCATTGGATTGGGTCATCAACTCTACCTTCTAAAAGCTTACAGAGCAATCCCTGTCTAAGATTTCTTGTACTGATTAATAAAGGATTAATAAACACATTTCCCACGCCTTCATGCTCCATTTATGATCCTGACAATTGGTTCTGCTTGTCAGGTTAATAGAGTAACTAACTACTAAATATGTGTGAGAGTGGGAGACACGACAAGCGTAGCTGTATTTTTTTTTCAAACTGAGCTAGTGACTTATGTTAAGGCCGGTTTAAAGATTACGTCACCTAATATGATAATCCCTTTGGCCAAACCCATTCCTCCCTTCTTATAACGCGTTTGTGGGCTGATGGCTTTAACTTATTTGCGTGTCAACTTTGCAGAAGACAGGGCTCACGTCTTATTAGGTTCGGTTGGAGATTTACATTATTTATAAACATTTTTAAAACCGTGTAGTTAAAACGCTAATGAGAAAACATCAAACTACCTGAGGGTTTCATGGGGTCGGGGTTATTGGGATTTTAACTCGGGTATTTGGAGTCGACGGTTTACCAAAGTCTTATTAAGGTTTTCTATTTATTTCTTTGCTTATTATATTTAGTAAAACCCCAGTCTCAGGGTAACGAAACACCCCTTGGGTATCTCCTGCTAGGCCTACAAAGTTTTTCAAGCTCCTCCAGTTTTAAATTTAGAAATTGTGACTTGAACCTTAAGCCGGTTATGTTTTGTGATGATATTCTTATGAGGGAAGATAGATATTATATTTTTAGATTAGTGAAGTTCTCCCAGTAGTAACAGCAGCTCTTGGATGATTGATAGGTTTTGATTACATTTTAAATTGGGAGATGCATATATTTCCTCCAAACTTATTTGATGACGAGATGATGATCATGTTGTTAATGATGATTGATGATGATTGAAAAGTTACTTTTGGAAGTTTTGTTACTGAAAAAGTATGGAAGTGTTTATGGGTTTTTTTTATATGTGGTTTGTAGGGAGTTTGGGTGTGAAGCCGACGTCAGGAAGCAGCTCAAGATCCACGAGCCCTTCCACCTCTATCCAGGCCCATTCCTTCATTCCTACTCCACGGTCCTCTATCCCCTCGGCCCCTTCCAGTGCCCGTTCCTCCCTTCATGAAAAACATCTCAATAATGCCAAGTAAGTAGCATCCACTTTTACTACAGTCATTTCATAAAATAACACAGCTAGAAGCTTCATTTTCGGTCTAAGACGTACTCCCTCGACAATAGGCCGCGGCCTATGTATATAAAAAGATTTTTTGAAGCATATTTACCCTGGGAGAGATAGAACATGTAAAGGACAGCATGCGGGTTAATGAACGCGGGCGGCCTATGGTCAAGGTTTTGCGGTAATAATTGAAGGAAACATTGAGACATTTAGATCTCTCTCTAACGTAGCAACCTTTAGTGTCTTTCTCTACTGGGAAATGGCATAGTTTATACTTGATTGACTATTAACAATTGTTTGAAACTGCATCCTCTAGTTTCTACCTTGATTTATGTGCGTTCAGGTTTAATAACTGCTAGATACTATGGGCACTTTCTCTGATGCAATGGCTTAATTATAGGAACCAATTTCCTTGTCCATGATAGGGAAATTTATTACCGGAGACCCATGTGTCTACGCGGATTCCTGTCATTATTAATGGTCTATATGTCATCTATACTAGACCCACACGGCCACATCTACTAACCGCAGCCAGTGTATGAAAGCTGAAATAATTATAATTATTATGAAGAAAGTATAGCGTTGATAAATTACTCTTTTAGCGCACCTAAAATAAATTAAACTTCGAGATATCCCAAGTAAATCTTTACTTAAGGCAGATTACTATTCTTACTCCGACATGGAGGTTGAGAAATCAGTAGATTTAACATTTCCTCAGCTAAATTTTCATTTCTTGGAACAGTAAACTAGGAAACCACTAAGCACGCCACCCACTGAAGCCACGTTAAATTCTTAAAAATTCATGATAAATTACTGTAGGAAACCTCCAACTTTATACTTTAGGTATATTTTTGTATGAAGGTGGCACGACCTATAGTGTCACTGGTGGTAGAACAATATGTAAATGTTGAACTGGCTCGACACTTTAATAAAGAATCAAATCAAATCAAGATAATCCCAGTTGGATTGGATTGTGAGACATTTTGAGAAATAGATCTCCAATTCATAAACAATCGTGAGTAAAGCCTCCCTTGTAACTATTTATTTCCAGAAACTCGTCACTTACGGGACCAGGGCTGAGTAGCAACGCTAGCAAGGTCAAATCTTCCGTGGTACAAGGTCAGAATAATAACTCGGTCCTTGTGACCTGTCCCTCTGGGTCAAGTAATCCCTCAACGGTGTCATCTTCTCCAGCCCCACCTCCTGTCCTTAACAGTTCCACCAATCCTAAAAATAATTCCTCTATGTTGGAAAAGTTTAAGTTCTTCAAGGATAAGGACAAAGGGGACAAGCTCAAGAGTGAGGAAACTCCAACGTTTTAAAAATACATAATTACAATCTAACTAATCCTTAACAACTGATTCAATATCCCCTTTCTAACTTTAGGTTCAACGGGGTCAAAACGAACGTCCAGCTCTAGTGGGTTTAGCTCAGCCAGGTCAGAGAGGTCAGACTCCTCCGTCAGTCTTTCCAGCGAATCCAGAACGTAAGCAACTTACAACAAATTTTAACATACAATTTAATAACAACAAGTACGACAAATACTATTGATCTTTTTTTTTTAATTCCAGGGCCGTTGGAGAAGGTTCTTCAACCAGTCTAAGTCAACCTTCCTCAGCCGCACCCTACCCTGACACAAACCCCAACAATACCACCCCAAGACTAGCAATCGCCAAAGGGTTCCGTCAAAAACTAGGCAAGGCTATAACTCCTAAAGACTCCCCAGCAGTAGCCAAAGGGTCCAACAGCCACTCCCCAAAAGTGTCTAGAAAAGAGGTTCAGCCTGCTTCTTCGTCTTCCACAAGAGCGGGTTCGGAGTCTAGGAAATCCTCTCGCCCGAAAAATCCATCCGAAACCTCCGAAGTTTCGAACGTCACCTCCTCCCAAGGCTTTCTTAGACAGCCCAAACCAAGTACAGCAGCCCCCAGTGGGAATGGCAGCGGACGCGATGCCCGGAATAGATTTTCCGCCACGGGCATCCCTACCCGAAACAGTTTAGTATTTCCGGGAGGATTATCCCGAGATGAGCTCACAACCTTCCAGTGCCAAAGCCAAACAAGTCTTGTACGAGATAATGGGGGCTCCAGCTCCTCAGTTAACTCCTCAATGTCTTCCATAAACGGCCTACTAGCTGCTGCTGCTCCAGGGGGAGGTACCGGCATCCCCAAGCCTTTCGCTGCGGTCAAGGGAACCACAAAGTCCTCCAGTAACCGCTATTCCAGAGAAATTCCCGAGAAAACGGACCATGCTCTCAATTCTAGTTCAACCGATAAAGATGCCCTAATACCCGGGACCAAGTCTAAGACCAATTGTTCTAATGAGCAACAAGTTCCATCCTCAAAGCCCCGTGCCTTGACTCCGCCTAACGACCCCAATCATCGGGGTAATACATCAGAGGCATTGCAAAAGTCTGAGAATAAGTCCCTAACAAAGCCAACTATCACTACTACAAGCTCCAATCCTCCTAATAATAGTGCAAAAGCCCTCGAGAGCCAAGGAACAGTTGTAGCAATGATTGCTCCAATGCCAAGTCTAACTAACTCGGTTTCAAACTCGACCTCGGTATCTAGCGTGGATTCCTCCTCTCAGAGCCACTCCCTCTCCCAATCCCAATTATCAAATTCATCCGAGGCCAGCGTCATTACTGTTAATAAACCATCTATTCAGCAGAACCTACTTAATGTACAGGACTCATCCAAATCTATAACAAGTACGGAGAGTAGCTTTAAAGGGGGATTGACCCTCGGTGGCGATGGAGAGGATCCTGTGGACATAAGGGAAGGTTCAAGTTCCTCTGGTAGTAGTAGTAAGGTCAGCCCGATGTCCGTATTCGGGTCGGGTTCTTCTTCCATGGGTAGTTTTAAGGGGGCTGTCGAAGCCGGGTCATCGGGGGGAGGAGGAACTGCTACAACAAGCCTGTCTCCTTTAAGCAATGGAAATGAGGTCATCCCGGAGTGTGACGAGGATGAGTTGCTACTCAACGTGACCCCCATGGAGCCCCTGACCTATGAGTATATTAAGAGTCCCCCCAGTGGACATCAGACGCCCGGGTTTTTGTCACCGAAATCTGCAGGATCTGGAGGCGGCGTCCCTCTTAGGGGACTAGGTAATTTGCATTTGTTCTCCAAGTATAAACTTGTCCCGTTTTACTGTTTTTTTGTTTCCACATCTGATCGATTCAAAGTTGTACTTGTCCATCTTCCTTTAATTTTAATTAACCTGCATTTCTCAGTTTCCATCCTTAGATGATATTATTTATTATACTGCAGTACTTCCATTTACAATAATAACTATGTTTCCTAAATAGCGAAGATAAGGGTATTTCCATGTCGACTTACTATTATTATTTTACTCAAATCTCTCTAAACTTTTGTACTCTAACATAATACTCTCGGATGGCCGTACCGGGTCGGGTGGGTCGATTCCTAGTTGTTTTGTCCCTTTTTCCTTTCCTCAAGGTTTGTCCCTTCGTATTAAGCATGTTATGTGTCGTTTCTTTGGTAGTGGGGGGTATTCGAAAGTATAAAGGAGGATGGAAAAAAGAGGAAGCGGATAATGCGCGAATAAGCGTGTTCGGGTCGTAACACAGCTACAGTCACAGTGCACTGCAGTACTAGCTATCCGTCCATCGATGATGCTTTTATTCTCAAAGTTTATCTGTTGCTCTAGTAGTAGTTGCACTAAATAAGATGTACCACTTCTTTAAGTTAGAGTTGGAAAAGTTGGAGCTTCCTTCTCGTTAAAATTCGAGCTCTTAAAACAACAAATTGAGGACAAAATTATTCCAAGCACCCTATACTTTACTCTTCTTTAGTATTACAAGTTTTTGGATTGACCTTATCATTCCTCTCCATATGTAAAATCGATATGCTTACCTTCTTCGATCAGTGATTTTCTTAACGATAAAGCATTATTGCTTTCACGAGCTTTCCTTTAAGCCACAGAACCTGTTCACTTGTAATAAGTTGGAACGCAATTTTTGTTATATCTTGCCCATGGGGTCGGGGGTTGCTGCCTACACATGGAGGAAGAGAGAGAGCATTAGAAACAGTCATCCGCCTTCTTCCACGGGGATTAAAGGGATTAAATAGCCGGATTACCCTTCCAAATCCCATCGATCTTGTTAATCTTTTAATGAAAAAGCATTTGCATTCAGCTTCGAATCCCCTTACAACTTTCCAGCTAAAATCAATAACTTTTATGCAGGAATCTGTGAAAATGGAAACTCTACTGGAAGGAACGGTCACCATCAGCGGTCTATATTCTCATCAGGTTTTTCTGGGATGGACATCCAACCCTCGCCCAGACTCCATCCCATAAAGGACGGTCGAGGTAAATTCTACGGGTCAACAGGTCACCCGGGGGAACATGACTACACCGAAATTGACAACCTGGATATCATCGGGTCTGGTAAGCTATTAAAATATCACTGCCAAATATCTGCAGTTCGAAAATTCTTAATATGCCTCCAGTTCAATGGTTTCATTAAAATATCTTCAAATTGAATTAATTATAGAGGTAGAAAGCTTGGGGTTCGACATTTTACAACTTATGGTATATTTGGTAGCCTCTTCTTGCCTTTATCTTATATAAAAATTAAGTACATTCGAACTGGAACATATCAAACTGAAGGCGTTAGATCTGGAAAAAATCGAGCAGAGTTGTATTTGGGTTTGACAGAGAGAAGGCTTATTAGTCCGGTTTCTATTAGATGAAGTGTGAAACGTTCGTACCCGGAGAACGTTTGCTTTGTCCCCCTTCTAGTTGATGGAGAGTTGTATAGATCTCACTCCTATAGGTTTCTCAACTTCCAAGTTGTTTTGGTGATACTGAACGAAGACTGCAATTATTATGATTTGACCTTGACCTTCCTTAGGTTACTTATCGGACGGTGACCTGCTCCACTGCTCGAGTTCTAACGGTAACCGCCCCCCAAATAATGACGGCTACCTCTCTGAATCCGGAATGTCCATCTATCCCCATCACCGGCGGATGAATCACGTTGGGATAAGCTCCGGTAAAAATAAAGAGGCCTCCTCCCCCTCCCAGAGATCCTACCTCAACCAGAATGGGTGTGGTCAGGCGGACAAGAATCCAGGATTCGGAATACCTGAAGACAGGTACTGGAGATCTCTTTTATTTACTCTTTTTGGTCCTTTATTTTTTACTGCTGTCATGGCAGAAACCGTATTTAAATCCTCATTTAATAACGGCCCACGGGCTACAATTTGTCGCTTGATGGGGTTCATTCGTACTTCATAACTGGACGGGTTTATGACCTTTTTCATACTCTTCGAAGCATAGATTAAGGCACAGGGTAATTTACTCCAGGGGATTACAGTTTCAATAAAAAAAACATCTCCAAGCACAGCAGGATTTGATTTGATTCCACTTTAGATAATAAACCTCACCCGGTATGCCGTAATACCCGGGTAGGATGAAAGTAATTCTTTGGTCCTACACCTCTACCTGCATCCTATTCCAATTCCCATAAAGCTTATAGTTTGGCCTCGCTAACCGTAACCGGAGTGCGAATTTTGCGAGTGCGAGTAATCGCTAACCTATCCTAACCGCTATGCAACTTTCCCCCTTCCAATTGCAATTTTCACTGGAAGGGTGCTTAGTCACTGTTAGTAGATTTCTAATAAAACTCCTACGCGTTTTATCCATGTCTAACGTATCAAATATTGCAAAGCTTACCTACATATAGTTACAGGATTATCAGTCTGCCAACCCTCAGTTCACTTTCACAATCTCATGAACCAACACACCGATTTTTATCAGAAAGTTACGGCTTAGTTTCTTGGACATTTATCTGTACTTTTTACCATGGGAAGTGATGCTTTTATTATTCAAGTTATCGGATATAGAAGCCGGATCTTGTTGGATAAGAAGGAATTTGATAATGTAGCGAATAGTGAAGCTAGGTAAAAAAGTTCGGAGATGGATCCCCGTAGTTGCGAGTCTTTAAGACCGGAGGAAACTATTGGAGGGGGTGTGCCTTCATCCAGACGTAGTAGTAGTGGTAGAACTGCTGACATGTACAAGTCCAGACTGTTTGCCATAACCGCTGCGGCTGCAGCTCGAAAGGCGTAAGTGTCTGTTGGTTTTATTAATGATACTCCGAAAGTTATATGACTCCTTAAAAATTAAATAGTAAAGCGTAATGTGGATTCGAATCTTGATTATAGCTTCGGAAAGTGTCTACTTGCCTGGGGTCTACTTTAGCTTTAGTTAGGTGACCCGGGGTCTACTTTAGCTTTAGTTAGGTTACCCGGGGTCTACTTTAGCTTTAGTTAGGTGACCCGGGGTCTACTTTAGCTTTAGTTAGGTTACCCGGGGTCTACTTTAGCTTTAGTTAGGTGACCCGGGGTCAACTTTAGCTTTAGTTAGGTGACTCGGGGTCTACTTCAGCTTTAGTTAGGTGACTCGGGGTCTACTTCAGCTTTAGTTAGGTGACTCGGGGTCTACTTTAGCTTTAATTAGGTGACCCTATGTGATCTCGACCCCATCAGCACACGCTTCCGGTTTCAGTTTACATTTTAGTACAAGCTATACATGCATAAGTAGGGTTGACTGAACTTGTGCATTAGCTAACTGTTATCTTCTACGTAAGGATTGTCTGTTTACTAACCTGACTAAACCTCGTTCATTAATTGATTTTAATACTCTAGACTGAAGATGCGGTCATTTACACTTCCCGTTCTCCAAAGTGAAAGTGGTTCATTAAAAGTTTCTGTTAGTTTTTACGCCTCCGAAAACCTATAACCATAAAATAAATTAGTTGACATATTTAAAACAGGAAAAGCACGTTGAGAAACCGTAATTCCGGTTTTAGCTCCCCCTTACTTTCTTTCCATGTTAAAAACTAAAACTAACCTTTTCTTGCTCTAGCAGTTTAGCAAATCTTTAATTTTAGATTTGAGAGAATAATAACCCGGGGGAGTTATAACCAGAAACATTAACTTATGCATAACCATCCACCCTTGAAATTAAAATGTTTATTTCGCCCTGTAAATAAATTAGCATATGATTAATCCCGGCTTTTAGGTGCTAACCCCAAGAAATAAATGCATTAGAAGAGGAATATGATACCCTTTTACGTAGAATTTATTGGCCAGAATTCCCCCTCCATAAAAAACTATTTGTGCTGTAATATTGTATACATAGAAAGCGTGTATGACAAAGGTAGTATTATTTATTCCCCTCTTAATACATGTAAGGCTCTAGTCATCTATGCTTTCAAACTTTTATACAATGAATACTAAAGAGGCCCTATAGGAAATGGAGCATTTTAATAGTAGTAAAAACCCAGCATTCACCCACCCTCTTCCTCATTTAAACCCAGTATTTTTTTCACAAAGCGATTCATTCAATTTTTTATCCAGACTTTCCTAGCTGCGGCAAAACTAACTAAACTTTTCTTTATTTGCTAACTAAAGTGATTTACCTAACTAAAGTGATTTATTGACCTCAAGCTCAGCTACTTCAGAGTAGGCCAAGCTACAATGCAAAAGATACTTTTATACCACAAATCCCACAAGCGGTCACGGTCAATCAGAGACTGACTCAAAATGGCTTTTATTAATGTAGAAGTTCGCGTGTAGCGGCTACACAGAAACAACAAATCGGGAAAACGTAATAGTTGTCCCTTGATTTTATTTATACGGATGTTGATTTCTCTGTTCGATAGTAGTAGCAATAAGTAGTGTGTGAGTAGTGATAGTAATGGTAGTATTAGTAGTAGTAGTAGTACTAGTAGTAGTAGTAGTGGTAGTAGTAGTGGTAGTAGTAGTAGTAGTGGTAGTAGTAGTGGTAGTAGTAGCGTGGTTATAAAAATAAAAGCCCCATTGTATTATTAATTATAAGGGGGAGAAAGCACTGGGTGTATAAATCCTGTAAATTGTGCGTTGTGAAGTCCACCCTCGTGTTCTTCCATCCCTTGGTTATTTTCCACTTGCTAATATCCTTTGTCTCCCATTTCCCTATAATAGATCCTCCCGATGCATAAGAGTGTAGTACTATAAAGTAAGTTCTACTATGGTTAAATATCTGTACGTATAGAGAGTACTTTGTCCAAGGGTTGTTGTTGGTTCTGTGGGAACCCCTAATTCATCGATCCTTCCACCGAAACCGGGAGTCAGCAGGCCTTGCTTCCCCCCATCATCGTCCACTCCCTATAAAACCCGGCTTCACTACTACTCGCTTTTTTACTCGAGATCTCCTACAGATTAACTATGCCTACTAGTACTTTATATCCACATCGAGTCTGTAATAGACAGATACGCACTTACTAGCTGTATAAACGTGTGCCCTTATCTAATACCCCGGATTCGGTACCATTTGATTCCCTCCTCGCAGTTTCCCAGCCAAAAGTCTAAAAAAGTAAGGATTGTACTGATATTAGAAACGGACGGGTAGTAAGCCGTACCCTCCTTTATGAAACTCTCCGGTTCTATTGTTCTGGGTTTAAACTCCGGGTTCTGTATCCTCCAGATGAATCCGAACATAAAATGCGTTGATTCTCTCCTCAAGTTCTCTGTAGTAAACGCTCCGTTGTTTTTACCCCGTCAGTTCTCTCCAGAATTTCATACCAAACGCACCAAATATAACTCCCTCTTACTCCGAATTCGGGTTTATTTCCTTCTCAAAATCCTTACATAAATTCTGAACGATGTGTTTCTGGATTTTTATAATCTTAATCTTAATCCACCTTGCGTAGAAGCAACAGAAGAGGTTCGTGAATAAATTTCCATCTTCCTGTGACAGTCACAATTTATCTCAACTGAAATACCGGCTTTTTTTGCAAAATCTCAGCACGCGTCTTGCCTTTTCTGACAGGTCGTAAACTATTATAACTGTGGCTCACGTTTTTTTCACATGAAATGGTAGTTGGATTTACTTTTTGTGAATTCGAATCCTGTTGGAGGTATATAAACCTCTTCCTGGACTCCCGTTTTGTATTGTGTGTCATTTTTAACTAAACGTGCAAAAGAAAGTAGTACTTTTTACTCAATCTCACTCTACTAAACAGAGTAAGTCTTCTGGAAGTTATTTTATGCAGGAAAAACATTATTAGGGGTTTCATCGAGATATAGTCTGAGCCATTTTAACCGAGATTTGTTCTAGTGTTTCTGCTCGGGGAATGAATATTGCATGCAAAATATCTAGTACCTAGTGGTGTAAAGAACGTCTGTTCAATTAGTTCGTATTAGTGGGATAGTATTTTATGTGTGCTACAACGAAACATTATGCAGATTTGATCATCCCTGGCTCAGGACGGTGTAAGAACTTTTATCCCAATCTTAGATACTTATTAAATCAGATGCAGATATAGATAGAAGCACTCCTTTCTTGATTTCATGGTACTTTTACGTGACAGGGTATTTAAGGTCATGCACGTACGTTGCTTTAGGACCTTGGAGTACGCTCCGAGGATTGGGCTGTGCAGGGTCTGAGTCTGGTGATGACCCAGAATAGGGATTTTATATGGCGTATGTTTAGTTGTGACCCGGTGTAGGACCGTACAGCTATACATTGCATTGGCAACATCATTTATAATTTGTACCGGGGTTTCTCTTCTGAAATGTTTCTTAAAATGGTGCATATAGTTGAAATTGAAATACCCGTGTTATTCGAGCAAGAAGTTCGTACACATTTTTCAGTTAAAATAATAGAAAAATATTGGTTAGTGGACGTGGTGTAAGCCTTAGGCCAAGGGGTACATATCTCAAAGGCTTTTCTATCCCAGTATCAGTTTTAATACACCTAGAACTAAAACTCTGTCTCTGTCCCCTTCCCTTCTGCAGCTTTTGTTCGAAAGCGGTTATATGCATATGATAAAAACCGGATTGTACGGAAGCATCTACGCGGATAAGCTCCAGAAGCTACTACTGTAGGTTTTATTCTACGGTTATTCAAAACCATTCATTTTACGAGACGACCACAGGATATATCAGACGTTTAGTTAGACCGGGTCACCTCTATGCAAGTGCTCGTAGTCTTTTTGGGAAGATATAACTAACTAAGGCCACCTCTTGCTTTTTGTATATTGTTCTTTAACTGAAATTATAATACTTAAGGATTCAATTCAATTCAAATGGTTTATTTTCGAAAGGACGATGACATATAACATGAGGGTGCACGTTGTTTCCAACATCAGGTCCTTATTTAAAATGTAAAATTAAGATTAAATAATTATTTCAGTTTCAAACAAAAAGTCTCAGTAACATTCAAATAATATTTTGGGATAATTTCATTAGACAAACTCTTAGTTAAGTCTTCTTCCAAGTTATCCACACTTTTAGAGACAACACACTGAGTTTTTATGCTAATAAAAAGGCACACATGAAGTCTAAAAGTTTGGGCAGTTTTGTAGTATTTCTTGGTTTAAAATAAATTTCGTCAAATAAGCAGTAAAAGAAGATAAAATGATTGTTAAATTTAAATAAATGGCAATAAATTAGAAGCAAAGGGTCAGCAAAATAAATAGGATGGTCCATTGAATCTTTATTTTTAGAAATTGAATACCTTTTTATTATACTGAAGAAATTTTTAAATATAACGGTTTTAGCTTATTTTAAAGCAACATTTTGGTACAGGTGTATGTAGGATAGTTAAAAGTAAAAAAGCAGTAAAATAATATGAGCGATATGCATCGCAGTATTAAAAACTGCCGGAATAAACTACGGGTAAAGGCTGAAGATAAACTTCCAATATATTTCTGTACTAAGGATAATACATTATTCTCGGACTGTGATTTGAGTACCCCTTTCTTCATATTAATCAATACTTTCTTACATCCAGGGAAAAATACAGAGCTTTTAGTGAGTGACTATATTTAGTCAAAATTGGCAGAAATAAATAACAAGGGTGTAATCCTTCTTTGTGCAATACTCTCTTCAATAAATCCCATTTCATTTTTTATGCTCTGAACAACTTCCATTCAAGTTGAAAATGCAATTTGTTCAAGTGGAAAATGCTCCAAGTCCGGCAAACTATTCTATAACAACAACATAATGCAGATTCTTGCAGAATCTTGTTTTTACACGGTACGGTAATAAAGGGTTTTATATGTCTGTGTGTGTGTGGGTGGAGTTATGTAACTTTATGCTCATATATATCTTCGTATTTTTAAATCAAGGGTTCAGTTCTGAAAATAGACCCTGGAAGTCTTCGTTGAGGGGTTCTAGAACAGAAACCCTTGAATTCTGAGTCAGAAGGTTCCTAAAACCTACGAAACCGTTTGTATGGTTTTTGAAGTTAGTGAAGTAAATCGAGGTTTCCTGATGGATTCGAAGTCTGAATAAAAGGTTGGCAAACTGGGTGTTCCGGTTACAAGCCGAGTTTCTAAAGTGTTCCTAACCAAAACTTTTTTAACTCTACCCAACCCAACTTCGATTAAGGGTAAACAGATTGATAAAGTTTTGTAATTCCATTACATTCCCTCACAACTGCACATCATCTCTCCATGCTTCATTCCGTTTTTGCACAACAGATATTGTACAAACATTGCAGTAGAACAAAAGGGTACTCCATAACGGGGGTTTCGGGAGCGTAGCCTTAAAGGCCAGTATTCAGTGTTTCTAGCATAGAGAAAGGGTACAGGGTGGCCCGAAATGATGTACCATGTTTCCGTAGTTATTGTAGCTAGTAGCGGCGCATTTTTTCAGGACACCCTGTACCATTGCAGTCCTTAAATCCGTTGCTAATACCGATGTCGAAATCAATACGGCGTTTCATCTACGCATCAGGGTCTTCTGTAGTTATATGTAATCTCTGACATTTCAATATTCGGGTTATTTTAAATCCCTGGATTGCTTCACTCCCTGGTGCGGTGGTCTTTCTTGAGAAAGTATTAAGTAGAAGCAAACAAGTTTTATCATTCGTAAGAAAAGCCTCTCTCTCCTAAAGAAAACTTCACAACAATCGTTCTATTTTATCTATCTTGTCCAACGTCAAAGTATTATGGATGAAGTTCCTCTATCAAGGAATCAACAATCCGTACCGTAAATCCCCTTATTACAACATCCTTTAATAACAGCCCCTTTTAATAGGGGTTCTATTTAGGATGACATTGCTACTCAGAAACTCTTAATTAAATAGCAGCCCCTGAAGAATAGTTTTTAAGATTTATTTACTGTTGAAATTGACTCTAACAATCTCTCAAATGCGACGACAGCCCTGCATGGGTATATTTTTATCCGATTTACGGTACTCCTTTTTAATTCCCGGAAATTACTCTTGTTTTGGCCACTCTAGCCATTCTGTATCTCCGCTCTGTTCATCTCTTGTAATCCTATTGTATTTCCCAACTGCCGAAACTACGATTAATTAGTTTGAAAAGTATTTCAGAATTTTCCCTAACGCTGACTAATTTTATTTATTCTACTGTGAAAAAAATTAAGCCAGAAAGTTTGCCAACTTTTCTCCTTATATTACATCAGACATTAACCATATTGTGTTTTATAATCCATTGTTTAAATAAGACTGATTTCCTGGTTTATAATTTGATCAAGTATTCTTACAAATCTGGAAGACTTATCAATCCCTGTTTAATCACATCTTTAGCTTTTGTATAAATGAATCAGCTTCAAGACCTTTCTTTCGAAAAAAATAACTCGATTTTGACAAATACCACACAAACTTCGACAGCCAGTTTAAGCCGAAAATATTTGCTACGTACATTTACCAAAAGCCCTAAAACTTTTCCTAAAGTACTTGAAGAAGATTCCAAGATTATTGTAGGAATGAAGTTGAACGTAAAACCAGGAGTTCCGTACCTCTTTTAGAGTATTATCAATCTCAATCATCAAACATCCATAAAATACAGTGGCATTATCATTATTGGAAATGTCACGCTATTTTTTTGATACTAAGATTTCCTTCTGAAGAAAGTATACCTAAAGGGATTCCAGACTTGCTATGATCCATCATTTGTCTCATTTGTAATAGCCAGTGACTCATTAATTGCATCCGCGTTTACTGGATGGAGTTTATTTCGTTACTTAAGTTGGACTTCCTGTCGTCGAGAAAAGTGTCAAAATGTTGGAATAAAAAACATTTTCTGACATAAAGTAGTCCTAAATTAACTATTAACCCACAAGAAGAGTTTCATGAACTAACCGATTTTATGAAGAAGAAAAATTCTTATTCTAAACTTAAAATTAAGGGTCAGAATCTGGTTTAATTTTTTGTGTTGTTAAAGTTGTAAACTTCCGGATAAAGTTGTAAACTTTGCAGCATAAGTTGAAACAAAGAGATACAGGGTTAGCAAATTAGATGAATATTAAACCAGGGGGACAGCAGGCGCGTGGATTACTCATAAGAAGGTACTTTGCGAAGAATGAGACCCGGGCGAAGGAGGGGGAGGGATCCACTAGAAACAAATTGAATTGTTCCAAGATGAAAATGATAAATGGGAGTTTAGCCCCGATACTTCTTGTAGAAACTTTGCTTATCTATGGATTATAGATGTGAGTGTAGATAGTGGATAAGCCGTATATTGAATAAAGTCTTAAAAGAGCCACTCCCCTTCCTTCATTCTCTCTATAATGTGGTTAGGCAGCAGGAAGTTTATTTACTGGGCTTTATCTTCTTGGATAAAGCAGATTTCAGGCAAATATTGAGCTTCCAATGACATTCCGCTACTCTTATACAAGAGCCATATCTCTTAAAGAGGGTTTGCGAATAGTAATACAGGGTGGCACAAAAAAGTCTCGAATATAACCGTTCGTGTTAATTTAGCCGCTTATGCCTTTTACATGTTAAATAGAGTATCCCTCCCGTGTTAAACATGCTTCAAAATAAATTTATGAATTTCCGTTAGAGTATAACTATTTATTGTCGTTTTTAAAACCCAGAAATAGTTTAGTGTAGTCCTAAATACCCTTAACTGAATCTCTATGCCAGAAAAATTAATGTACTTCGTCAAGGAGTGGTCATTCCTGACTAATTTGCACTTCTCTGTATCTCCACGAAATCTCCCTCTAAAGTAAAAGCCTACAAGAGACTTCAAGAAAGAAAGTATTAGAAAAATAGTATCGTCCCGTGACAGTAAAATAAATCAGTAAGAATAAAATAATGAAAGTCCTGGTACAAAGACGCATTGTGTTAGGCAGACTTTTGGTGACGAATAGGTAAAACCCGGCTACCGGCCACTCGATCCTTCTTTGGATCGGATAAAAACTGAATTATTACTAACTTTCCCTATTCCACAAAAAGAAAGTATCCGAAAGTTTACTTGGGGTGGAAATACACTAATGATGAGGAAGTTCGGGATAGCCTAAAGTTTCTGATAAGTTCCAAGAGGTTAAAAAAATAGAGGGTGGATCATTCATAAAGCAGTTATTTAATTAACAGACAGTTATAGATTATCCCCATTTTATATAAGTGGTCAACGATCAAAATTATACTGATGCCAATATTGGTAAATAGATGATATAGCTAATCGTATGCATATTTTTTGCTGTAGAATTTGTACTAGAATCTTTATGAGTTTCTGCATAAAATTTATCCAACAAACACTTTGAATGTTCAAAGTGCAAATCCAATTGTCAGTGTAGTTGGAGTGGTACAATCTAGAGAAGCGAGACAGGAAAGAGGGAATAAGTGGAACTTTATCTAGAAAGTCCGTGAAATCAGATTCAATATAACCTTTATCTGGATTTAAAAAAATAGTGCCAACGTCCATTTATATTTTGTACAAATGCTAGTACTCTTGTAGCATTATTTTCTGTACAATATTTCATTCAAGTTCCACTTAATAACTTTAGTTGTTGAGGACAATCACACAGCTTTTAATTTCCGTCTTTGATCATCCTGCTTAGCCTTATTATTCTTTAGCGTTCCTCTTCTCTGACATCTCCAACTGCTAACTCTGTACTTGTCTCCATCATCCAGGATTTGATTATTTATTGGCTGAAATTGGCAATCCCTTCAGTCTCAATACTCACCGATGAATACTAATGATAGGAAGAAGCGATGAAAGCGTGAGAAACGGAGGATGGCTATGCAAGTGGATGTCTGATCAATCCTTGAGCTAAATCAAATTACCATGTCCCCCGTTAATACAACAGTCGGGCTACGCTACGGTTACAATTTCCTGTGCCAAATTAATTAATACAACTGACAGCTTTTACTATATACTAATACCACCAAGATAGTCGATCACCTCTAGAACCATACTGCAATATCGAAGCTTTATTTTAGAATCATCTATAAATTAACTTTATGCTAATTCCAAAGTGCAATAAGGTCCACAATGATTGATAGCAGTTAGATATCTATTGTTCGTGTGGCTTATTCACCAAGATAAATAGCCCAATTAAAGGAACTTGCGCTGGTAAAATTCTCCTTGAAATTATTATTTATAAATGGAGTTATTCTTCTGAAATATGCGGGCTTATGCCACACCCACTGTTTTATTTCCTGTAGTTTTTACTCCGGCTTTCTCCGTGTTCTTATCCGTTATCTCCATCAACATCCAAGAGGGAGGGATGCCCCTTGAGAAAAAAACTTGGCAAGGAACTGTAGTTTGATATCAACATAAAAGATAATACATTCCTACTTTATTTATTCCCATAAATGCATACATAAAACTAAGACGAGATTATAGGTTATCTGCTTCTATTGAATTCTTAAGGCTTTTAGCTTATATCCATACGCATTTAAGATGGGGTCTAAAGTCTCAAGAGAAGGTTTACGGCACGTTCTGCAGATTGTTATAAATATTTCTAAGATGATCTGAGCTTTTTCCACAAGCGTTTCTGATGAAATCCGCAATATTTCTAAACCTGAGTAACGCTTTCTCTTTTACTTTGATTTAGTCCTTTTCTATGGAAACTTTCCTAGGCATTTTCTATTCCTACAGAGCCCTTCCTTTTTTCTAAGTGTGATTTAAAATAGCATTTAATCTGCATATTTCTGCATAACCTAACCTAGCCCTTTATTTCTAATTCTAATAACGTTTTTAATCTGTTTAACCCAGTTTTGACGACTCGAGCTCAATTTCGAGTGGAATCTCTGACCTAAACGAAATCCCAACTGACTTGACCAGTTCCTCCGTAAACTCTGAGCTCTCAAGTCCTTACGCAAGTCTTCAGGTAACATGTGCTTCTAACGTACTAATCTCGTTGACCTTATGACCTATGAACTGGCTAATTTCTAAATATTCTCTTACTTTCTCTATAATCTTCAACTTGGCTGACCTTCTCTTGCTGTGTGAACTCCTAACTTGCCCTAACAACAACAACAACGCTGCAGCGTGGAGGTGTTTTTATCGATGCTAACAACCTTTACGCTTCTGGGTGTTCGAAACTGGATGCTCAGAGCATAATTTATCGAGTGGTTGGTTCAAGGAGTTCGAAAAGATGTAGTAATCTTGACGTTGATAGCTCCATTAAGCTCGATCCTTATCGGACTTCCAAGTAAGTTTTTATCGACTTATTAAAGGGGTGTGGATTTTGAGGAGAACAGCATAACGTTGGTTTGAAGGTGTGGTTGTGTAAATTGTTAATTGGAAACCTTCAATTATCAAACACTCCCGTTTATTAAAGCATTCAGTTGAATAATGGCTAGTAAAAACAGTTAAATTAAGTCGTAAAACCATAAAGAGTACGAGTCTCTGATTTGTTTAAGTAGCCAGTGTCATTAATTTCAATACAAATAGTTGAAATGCAAAACGGCAAGATCCGTAATATTATTAAATTTTCGAAACTTGCAGATCCGGTCAAGAGAGTAAACAAAAGGATTGGAACGGTTGTTATAAATCGAGTGGGAGTGGTGAAGGGTCGAGGGGACTACAAGCTCGGGACGGTAAACTGAACCACGGACTATCGGGGGGAGTGGTCACGGCCGTTTACTCAGCTCCGCAGCATCAACTCTCCTCCAGTTCTCATAAACGATCTCTTAACAGTTTGGACCTCAAGGGGGTCAAGAAGGGAACCGTCGGTAAGGGAAGCTTATCTATATTATTCGATAAGAAGTTTATTAACTCGGTTACCCGGAAGGATATTAATTTCCCTTTAGTTTATTCACTTTTGGGACAAACATTTTTTTTTAATCTTTCCAGCGTCAGCCTAGGATTGATAAAAGTAGCGTTAATGATTTTAATTGAAGCAGATCTTCCTTATCTTTCAGGTCTGAAAGATGACAGCTACAGTAGAGAAATGGGAGACAGACTTCTAAGAGAAGAACGAGATAAGCTCCAGCAGGATCGGAGTCGCCAGTTTCAAAATAGTGGGGGCAGTCAAACCCCCACAGGATCATCTGCCGAAAAGCGGTCACATTCCACCAAGATGAGTCAAAGCGCCGCGCTCCAACAGCATCTTCAACAACAGCAGCAGAATCAAAATCCCAGTTTCGGTTACGTGCGACGCTCGACAGGATCTGGAATCGGGGGGAGTGGTCACTCCGTATCCAATACAAAGTATTCAATCCCCCTAAACGGGAATGGAAAGATAAGTCTCAGCGGAATGAAAGAAATGCTCACAGCGGACGAGTTTAAGGCGGCTCATGCAGCGCTAGCCATGGCCACTGGTCACAGTCCTTACTCTCCCCAACAAGGGCAGCCTTGTCCTAGTCCTAAAACCCGAACCAAAGTAAAAGTTTCCGGGGGAACTCAGACGACAAATGATCTCCATGATTTAAGCCGCTCCCACCAGAACCCCGCCCACCAGTACCCTCAACAAGGCACGGAAGGGGACTACGCTTCTTCCAACTGTTCCCGAAACTCCGGTTCATTTATAGGCAGTTCCAGCTCTCGTCAGTTGGAGGGAGGAGCGTACAAGTCGCTGTCGCTGACTACGCCGACGGCAGCGCAGTTGTCCCAAAGCCTCCGCGAGCGGATTCTAGGATCCCATAGTCTTCCAAAGGGGGCTACCTCTGCAGACTACGCTGCGCTCCTTGCAGCGATCCAACAACAACAGCAACAACAACATCAGCAGATCTATGGCACTCCTAATGCTAGCAAGGACCGGATGTCGCGCTACCTCAGTTGCAAAACTATGATGAATGACGGTTCCCTTAGTGACCACGGGGGGTATTCAAACTACGGCGATATTCAGGCCTATGCCTTGTCAGCTAATGGGATGCCGGGGTCAACGCCGTACTCTTGGATGCGTCATAGTACCGGATATGCTTCCTCCATTACCAGCGCCCCCACTAGACTTATGGGAGGTCAGCTATCCCCCTTATTGCTATCGTAATCTCATTCGGTTGTGGCATATTTTATTCCCAAATCCCTCAGTGATATTATTCTCACTGGAAATTATGTTCAGTAAGAAAGCTAGAAGTTTAAAGCTCGCAATTATATAGCTGAATTCAACTCTTTCAGAGGATCAAATATTTGTTAAACATCCTTCCCTTATTTACTTTCCCACATGCATGGATGTCAAAAAAACGGCCATCTCTCCTTTCAAATAGCATTTACCCTTAAGATATATATTCCATATTGCAAAATCCTGAATATATTTATTCAAAAGGGATGGATGTAGCGTTGTATTCTTCTAAAACTATATTTGTAGCCCTTTTTAGTAGGTATTTGAAATTTAAAACCATCTAGGATTTTAATTCTCCCGATTAATCAACTTTTGCAGCCGTTTTTTCATAGAACACACCTCCATAATATATTTCAGTCTTGAGCCTTTGCACTTCCGCTAAGATAAGAATGATTCACAATAAGTTCAACCCGACTATTTTTTAAACTCGAAATCCCATGCATAATGTCCTGATTTGTTGTTCTTCACCCTGTCATTTCCAGTATCCCTAGTCAATCAGAGGTACCTGTTCAGTTCAAAGTTATGTAGCTATATTGTACAATTCATCAAAGTGGAAAGATTGATCCTAGGAAATGCTCCTTCGTAGTATTTATTTGCCCAAGCCATTTTGTTATACCTTTATGGATAAATAAGTCCAACTTTTAGAGTATTTGCACTAACTTGAGCTGTATAAATAAATGTATTTCTCCAGCAGGAGGTAGTATGACGGAGGCAGAGAGTATGGAGTCCCTCAGTTCCTCATCCTCCATGGCAGCGCACTTAAGGGACCAACAACAGGTCACTAATCGGGCCAATCCGACCACTCGAGCTACCGGACAGTCCGGTCACCCTAGGGACACAAGCCCTTCCCCCCAGAGCCCTAGACTCAACCGGAGTAATAGCATTAGGTATGTCTAAGACCAAATGTAACAAAAGCTTTCCATGGAATTGCCAAAAAATCATGCTAATTTTTTTTTACATAGAAAATCTTTTAATCATCCTAATGTAGAAAAGAATGAATATTTATTTGTATACTTTTTGTGATTTCTTGCTCTCCGTCTTCTCGACCTGACCTTGACCCTGCTCACTGCTGTCATTTCTTACACTCAACTATGATGACAAAGTAGCCATTTCCGTGAACGCACTTTTCCAAGGTAATCATGTCAGCCTTAAATCTTCTCTTGCGTTATTTATCATTCTCTTATCTTTTCACACGTAAGCTTTGCATATTCAAAAGCTACGCTTCCCTACATTTAGTGTTCTCTTCCAAGCGTTCATTAAATTGCATCTTTAATACCCTAAACCTTCCCAGAAATCCTCTAGCAACCATTCATTTACAACTACGTTATTTCAAAACGTTCTATTCACTGACCCACTGTAGCATTTTCATCTTTTGGCCTTTCCATTGCATGCAAAATGACTCTAAAGCAACACCCGGAGGTTTATAACACTATAAATGTATGCTTGATGCTTCAGGGTTTAAAGTAAAACATTAAAATCGTTGAAATATAGATTTATGGAGCGTTTAATAGTTTTTATTGAATTTTCAGGTCAACAAAATCCGAGAAGCTGTACCCTTCAATGCTCCAGCGTACTGAGGACGCTGGGCCTTATTACAGCTCAACGATTTCTGCCGGAGGGGTCATAGAAAATATTCCAACCTCGCCAATTCACGCAAATCGGTTTGTTCTAAATACAATTGCTAGAAATAGTCCATGGGGTGAACGCTTTTGATTTAAATCATGAACGAGTGTAGAGGTAGAGGTTGAGGGATATATTTCCATTCATGCATGTCATAAGGGTTAGGTCAGAAGGGTGAATAATGAAGGTTTAAAGTCAAATTTAAAAGGCCAGAAGGGTCACCACCACCTCATAGGTCATTCAGAGAAAAAAATCACCATGGCGACAAAAAAAAGTTTCGACGGAAAAAAATCAACAACCGGAAGACGTAGAGGAAGAAAATCTCAGAGGAAAAGGCAGACCCTTCGGATTTTATTCTATTTCAGCTTTCTTGTACTTTTGAATGTTTTTTTCTGTCGTCGACCACACCCAGTACTCGTGAAACCCTTACGATTCACCTGGTGAGCTTCAATTGATGACATTCATATGATTTTATGACAAAAATTGACGTTTTTAATCAATTTTCTGATTTATTTCAGTTTTCTACCCCTTTGCAGCGCTTTTTGAGGTCATAAACCACACCCACTACTCGTGAAACCCTTTGGCTTCAGCTGGTAAGCTTTAAATTATGAATTTCTGATAATTTAATGATAAAAATTGAAGTTTTTAATTGATTTTCATTTTCCTTTAGTTTTCTTGTATTTTAAAGGACTCTTTGAAGTCGTCGACCACACCCACTCTCCCAGGAACCCTTACGCTTCGTCTGGTAAAGTTTAAATGAATAACAAATTTGCATTTTTACGAGGTTTTCTCATTGATTTTCTTTATCTTTTAGTTTTCGTCTACTTCGAAGCTGTTTTCTTTCCTCGACCACACCGACTAGTTGAAAAACCATTCCACGTCTATTGGTATGTTTTAAATGACAAATTTCATGCAATTATATCCTAAAAAGTACACTTTCCTCGGTTTATCATTGATTTACCTTCTCCTTTGACTCTTAGATTCTTTTGATCGATCTTCCATCACTCTCTTACAATGAATAATGATCGGAAGCCGCGACCAGTTATCCGTCGTGAGTACGAGAAACCTTGGCTGACCAACTGCAACATGCTTAGTTTCCGACCGTTGTCCAAACCAATAATCATGCCGGGAGCGTGCAACGCCAACGACAAGCGAAAGAATTTCAAGGAGCACGAACTCCAATGGCTGGAACATCACGAGGAAAAGCTAAAAGCGTCTGAAGAACCCCCCACACTCATCCTGCCCCCCATCCATGACGCTCGAGGAGTGTACTGCATAGATGAGGAGCTTAGGTATGACGGATTCTACAGTATGCACCATTATGACCCTGAGGCCCAGAGAATTCGTCGCATGGAGCTGCCCGCAATCGTACGCAGTCCACCTTATTCCCCAGTCGTGATCCCCTCACCGATTGCCCGAGCTCAGGCTGAAGATCGAGTTGCAAAGGCTAAGGCCCGTTTCCCGAAGTTCGCCATGCCAGGTGACGGCAAGCGTTTCCCTCGGAACATAAGTACAACTAACCGAAGAATTATGAAGGTCAAGGAGCAGATCCGATCCAGCGACCCCACTGACCCGGTCAATGTGGATTGGCAACGGAGACTGAGCATCCACCAGGAAAGATTGTACAAGGCTCGCCCGGTTGTAAATAGTTTTGTCGGGTTCCAGCACATCCTTTCTACAGATGGGGGAAAGTCCGAACCCAAGTTTCTGAACCAGCATACCAGGGCTCAAGAGCGGTTTCTCCTGGCTGCCGCTCAGCAGAGGACGGAGTTCCTTATCGACCTCTCCAATAACAACTACAACAATAGAACCTCCCTGGAGAAGGTGTACAATGCTCCAAGCCAAGTGGACCACCGCCTGAAGATCGATATGGGACCTAAACTCAAGGTCGCGAAGGATAAGAAGAGAAAGAAGATGATGAGGGCGATCTTTGAAGAGAACATGAAGAACCGGAGGCGGATCAAGGAGTCCAAACCTGTGATTAATAACCGGACCCATTACACCCAGTACATGGCTAACCGGGTGGATGCCCACCGGGCAGCTCGCTTCCCCCACTTCTGGAAGGGAAAGGCGGCCAAGAAAGATGAAGACGACTTAGAATCTAGTACGGCCACCACAGTTAGTAGCTCAGACCCGTGGAAAATCTTCAAAGGGCCGAAGCACAGCTCTTCATGGTCCACAGATGAGGAAGAAGACATGGACGTAGATAAGGAAAATGAGGTCGAGAAGCAGGATGATAAGGATAAGTTCATGGACCTGGAGTATCAAGAGGATAAGGATAATGATGCGGATAACGAAGAGGACGGGGATAACGAGGAAGAAGCGGAAGAAGCGGATAAGGAGATGGATAAGCCTGAGCTGAGGGATCTGCATGGTGAAGGAGACACACAGATCCTAGGAGCCGCCTTGAGAAATCTGATCCTGAATGATGAAGATGAGGAATTGGAGGAAATTGGACTTGCTAGTGACTACCAATCCGAACGGGCATCCAGCGATGAGAAGACGTGTTCCGAAATTGAAACTGATCTCGACTACTACTCGTCCGACTACGAAGAACCCTTCGATCAGAAGAAAAACTTTAGTAAAACGTCATAAATAAACAAAATAAATTTCTCTTTTTTTGTCCAACTATTCATAAGCCTGCTATAATGTAAATCCGTCAATAATCAAATATCTCTTGTCAATTACCACGTAAGCCAAGTATCCATCTGTGCAATGATAGTCTATCATGCTTTATCTGTATCAGTGTCCTACTTCTGAAAGATTAATAAACTGTTTGTATCTTTTTATAGGATTAGTACATGAAGGGCTAATTTATTAAGGAATTTAACATTAAACCAATCCTAAATCTATTTAGTTGTAATTATCTAAAAGCTTTCTATAGATATAATCTGTAGAAGTAGTTCCTAGAAGTTTATTTCTTCTAGGAACTATATTATCTTAACTTTATTTCTACCAGATTTACTTTTAAGCTAACCTTTTTCGCCAATGTTCCCTTCTTTACATTACTTCATTGATGAAGCCGTATTCATAATATTACTTAGGCTGGCATACAGTAGTATAATTTTTAATTAGGTAATTAGACTATAATTAATTTACTTCCTGGCCTTTCCCCAGGAGAATTGATCAGTGTAAACTACGCACTTGACATGCGGAAGCTTCTATTGTATGAATTATTTGGGGGAATGGAAATCAAAAGCGTTCTTAGATCCAACTATAATTACCTATTATTTAAAAACAATGCTATACATTATGTACTAAATAGGCTGTTTGATTTCAGAGGTGGAGTCCAAGGACCGTATGGAGGTCAAGGTCAGAATGTCAGGCTGAGCATGTCCCCTTACTCCGGGTTCTTGGCAAAGATCCCCACGAAAGAAGACGAAAGTAAGAACAAAGCTATTATTTTCTAGAGGCCCATGTAGAAGTGGGTGTACCTGGGATATGATTTCCTTAGACATTTCTCATCCAATTAAACTTTCTTGGATCGTCTAAGTTAAATAAATGCAATAACCAAATGATAATTCCTCACTGACCGTTTATCGGCTTAGTCAAATTCTTCTATTTAATTCCATCAACCAAGGTGGTCCACCCACTCACTTCTTACCTCCCCCGTAATAATAAAATTAATCTGTACTCTCTCTAAGGAAGTTATGCTTATAAGTACACTTTATACGGATTAAGAGAAGCTTATAACTTCTTGGTGGAGCTCGCGTGTCCATCGGATAGAGATTTTTTGCATAATAAAAATCCAAAGAGTATTCAATTCTTTAAGGAATTATGTAATGCCCCTGGATATTTAATACGAGGAATAAAATATGTTAATTTCCAGTAACGGGTTCATCCTTAAGCCTCGTTTCTACAGCGTCATCCATCTACAGCTCCCAGGAAGAGAAACAGGCTCACCAAGTTCGGAAACTTAGGAGGGATCTTGTTGAAGCTCAGGAGAAGGTCTTGACCCTGACAAACCAACTTTCCACTAATGTAAGCAACGTTTATTTCTAATACTCCTTTCTCATGAATAAGCAAGGTCACAAAGGTCAGGTTTGCAACCACGGACATCTCAAGAGTATCATACCCTACCCTGTAAATCCAAGTTACTCCTCAACGGACGCTTGTTTGGCCTAAAATAAGCTAAATTGCATATGACAACTAGGCATTATATGGTGGATCCTTTTAAAATCCTTACAACCGTAAATCAGATCATGAAAAGCCGTTTCTGTCTTAACCAGACTGTGACTTTAATAATAAAATGGTTTAAATTGCTTGCTCAAGTTCGGCTTTTAAAAAACCATTGCATTTATTCTGCCCTTGTGCTTGTCAAGTTAATGGTTGTCTATGTCTATGGAAGTAGAGCTATATTATTCAGCTAGATATTAATTAATGATATCCGGTTCCCTTTTTTAAACTTGAGATTAATTCTCGTCCACAGTGGACATAATTTGGGTTTCACCCAAGACCTTGGCTACGAAACATTTGGCTTCGGTTTGATTGATTAATTAATTATTGAATTGGAAAAAGGTCTGAAGTTATTTTTGCCCTCATTTCTCTGGCTAACTTTTCCAACTATAGAGCCAAATAATGTTTATTTAATGTAACAACAGTCAATTTCTATTCTCATTTTTGCATTCTATGCTTATTATTTAGATTATAAGATAAGGTTATATTCGACTAGCCAAAGGAACCCGTGTGTTTATACGTTACACGGGGCCTAGCAAAAGCTTACTATACAAATTTCAAAATGAAAAAACTGTAAAAATCCTAAAAACCACAAAAAATTTCTAAAAACCGCAAAATTTAGATCAACCACAAAATTTAGAAAAACCACCAAAAGTAAAAAACCCCAGTAACGTCACCAAGGGAAAAACCAATCCTGTACAACGGCAACCTCTAGCTAGGTCAATACCTTTTATTTGACACCAAGATAGGCGACATCGGTCAAGGGTTACTGCACCGCCATATTTTTGGCCTTTAAAGGTCGAAGGTCAAAATTTCGAACCTTCAGTCATTTGAAAAGGTGAAAATGAGATTTTTAGAGACCAAAATGAATAAAATCGGATCATCATTCTGGCCTGCATCCCTAGCAAAGACCGAATTAACTACTGAAGATTCTAGAATAGGATATTTGTGCAGAAAGGTTATCTTTGTAAGGAGATAAATTCTAAGTTCTTGGAACTTTAAGCCCAATTATTAAAATCCGTAGGTCCAATTATTACCAGCAACTGATCAGGGTTTAATACAACGTTGTATTGCCCAATTAGAGGTAATAAATCTTGAGTCATAAACACGAGAGAGATTAATTCATCTGTTTTGCATCTCTCACATCAGATTAAGACTATGATCTATATTCATGCATACCTACAATTTATCCTGTCTTGCTAGTCTTACGCATACAATAATTTTACAAGATTTATCCTTTGCAGAATCAGTTTTTTATTACCAATCCATGTTTCCTGTGTCATTAATGATTTACGGAATGTAATTGTTCTTGAGACAAAATCATGATTGATCACAATTACATGCAATAAAAATCAACGTCCAGCCAGTAAATCTGTTGAAACATCTATGAAGGAAGATGGGATGGCTCATTCCTTAGATATATTTACACGATTATTGCAACAATTCCTTTTGAAATCAAATCAATCATAATTAATCACAGAATTTTATAGAGGTTCGTTGATTGTATCCATACAATATATGATAAATCTCCCATCGCTGAATAAAACGGCTAAGGGGATCCTCTCACCTCACCTCATCAGCCCAATTACAATTACTCCCAACTCGAAACTGCTATGAATTCTCACGGAGGATTTTTCTAAACATGCCGTAAATTATTCTTCGATGTCATCTAGTCATATTTTCTAATATTCAGGCAAAATTCTAAAGAGGTAAACCCAGGGATAGTTTAAGGGTTTAATATATAAATAATGGGAATTCAAGGGTTTCTAAAAGTTCACGAAGGGAAGATTGAGATTGAGGGATTAATTGCCACCTTCCACATAAATCGTGATCTTGGTTCATTGCAATTCTGGACAGAAAAATTCATTACCTATATTTATTCCATCACGCGAACAAAAATACAGGGCGGCCCGAAATGATGCACTATTACTAACTTTAAGTAACTAAAGTAACTGTAGAACCGAGGGTACATCATTTAGGGCCACCTTGTACACATTTATACACAGGTCGGAAGTTAACTAAGCAAGTTTTTAACTCACAGTCGAGTCGTCGTGATGATGCATACATGTTGTAGATTAGTCTCAGACAAGAGTTATTTCATATTCATTTTATTACACTTCTACGCTCGGGTTTCTCACTCTTTTACATATTTGCAATTGCAATTACATTGTCACTCTATTTCCTTTAAAAATGCAGTTTCCTTGTACATTTTTAATTCAAGTTCATTAAAGTTCAGGCTTGTAAGTTTTTTTTTTACAAACGGTGCTTTTATTTGTATTTGATTGCAGGGAGTCAAGAATTATAGCCTAATTGTTTTTCATCGGAATACTCGAATGTTGATAAACTTTGTACAATAAATCAATCCATTTTTCTCCATGACACGCACTATTAGCGTTAATACGGACGGGAAATTTATTAGTGCTAAAGAATAATGTTATACGGTCTTGACCACTTCAAATACTATCATATTTGTATTCTGGGATACAGTTTTTTACACCGAGGTAGAGAAACCTCTATCCAACACTTCTACTAATTAATTAGCGACCAAGTGCTACTTCTCACACGTCATTCAAAGGTACGAACGAACCATCAGGAATTTCATGACAAGCTTTTTGTTGTCATAAACGTTAACTCCAAGAGATGATATTCCTTTGTTAGCAAAATTTCATAAATTGTATCGTAAATTATGCTAAAGCGAGTGTAATAATTGTGCATATTATAGAGAATAGAGTAAAAATACCAGATAACCTATTTCTTAGCATTGCCTTTATGCTGAAGTTTGATAGATACGGCACGTGGTGGTTGCTGTCTGGCATTAATAGACCTTTGTCAGTGCAAGTAATGAAGAGAAGCAATCGGGTGCGGGATCTTGCAATGGTGATATCGATGCTTGTATACGTTTCTGACAATACTAAATTAGACAGTTTGACCTATGACCACACCCCCTGAAGGTCAGTGAGAGCGTCCGTCTCCAAAGTAACTCCTAAGATGACCTCGAGAATCCTAATTATAAAAAGTGCAGCCTGATACAAAATCAACGTTATAGACAGATCGACATTAAATGCATTCGTGTAAAAGGATTTCAGCCCTTAATACTTTATCCTTACTTCCTAATGCTGTTATGCATCGGTCTTACTAACTAAAATAATTATTGAAACCCATTTTCCATTTTGTGCCACCCTGTATCTGAGAGCATACAAGAGGCAGGATTGATTAAGTTAACTGTCATTGTTCCTATGAAAAGCCCTGTGGTGCTTGCTAAACGCTAATAAATGTTAAAAGATTAAATTAATGGAATACACCTAACTACCGTCGTCCTTTAGAGTCCAAGAATAACCATATAAATACATCGGGATTGGCGAGCAGCAGTTGTAGGATTTCAATTTCATGTTTAATTCATCCCATCATTTATTTAAACTAACTTGTACTCTTCTCTCTGAACCTATTGATTATTTTCCATGCTTATTTTATTTATACCAATCCTTCAGCTAACATTTATACTTGTAATCTGCTAAAGCCGACATAGGATCGGAGTAAGACAAATATTTTTACAATGCCACATTGAAAAACCCTTGTTGGATTTACGATGTACTACTATTAGTTTTGAATAGAAAATTTGAGTAATTAAAATTAAATTAAAAACACCCCACGTGGAACCCAACCTAAAGCTGCCTTTGATTTGTACTTGGCCGTTTTGGCGGACCCAAGTGGCCAAAACCAGTTTGGATTTTTGTAGTATAAGATATTCGCCGTTTTGCCAAGATGCGTTTGGCAAAGGATCCACCAAAATGGAGAAAGCATTAGCCAAACCTTGTTTGCCAAAGCTAAAATCAGTATTGAATATTAATTTGTTCGGGATAAAAAAAAGGTTAACAAGCCGCGTCATAATTTCTCCAGCTTCCCTTAACATAAGAAACGGAGTAAATGATTTATTGATTCATTTAGCTGTAGCCGTCTTTTAACATCTACGGCCACACGACAATCACATTCCTTGCTATTCTTTGTCCAAATGGATCGAGCCAAGTCATTGACCATCCGTATTCTAAAAAGTAATACAAAAGTTAAACGTATGCAGCCACACGGCTATTTTAAACTGTTCTATTGAAGAAGAAACTGATACTTGTTTGTAGTAGTAATCAATTTGCCATTCTATTTATTCAGAATGATAAAATATGATGTGGTGTGCTGAATACTAACAATCTCTAATAATAATAAATGTTTACCATAATGGACTTTTTGTGTGCACAAACACAGAGACATTTCACAAGTTCTTACAACACATATGCAAATCCGCTATGGCTGCACTAAAGTCCTTAGGTTGTAATAGCACCATCATCTCCCAATCAGAGTTCCTCTTCTAGCATTTATTATTTGCTCATTATTATTACTATTACTACTGTGTCTTTTCGAGTATAAAATTTGCCAAGATGTTCCGTAGTTCATGATTTAAATAAACATTCTGTGGACATACTTGAAATTGCAATACATTTCTTTAGACTGCAGCAATAATACAACACTTTCTTGGAATCGTATGCTTTTAAAGTAAATAAAGGGTACTTTCATAGCAGGATAGGAGGGTCTTTGTTAAAGTTACGAGGAAAGAGTTTAGTTTCTGCGAGCATAAAAATATGTTTTCCGAGTCTAGTTTTTATGCTGATAAAAACGCCGCATCTTTATCGCTCCTTAGAAGGCTCTATTTTATATCTTTATTTCTGTCCAACAATATATGATGATCTTTTAATGAGATAATTAGCCAGAGTTCTTGTGACAGACGTACGCTTACGAGCTTAACCGTTTACCATATCATCCTCAATCGTCACGGTCAACAGTTACACATTTCTGATACTTTGAAGCCTACTACGGAACACAAATATTGCATTCTTCAGTCTGAATGTCCTGGGCTTTAGTCTTCGTAAATATTAAGAAAAGCTAAATGTTTTAAAGTCTTAGGTGTAGTAATTAAAATATTTCTCTTTTAAAAACTCTAAGAAGGGACTTGACTTTTCTTAGATTGATTAGACAGACTCTTTAGGGACTTCTATGCTAGTTTTGGGCCTAAATCACACGGTCGTTTGATCTCCCTTGTTGTATGGTGGTCTTGTATTATGTTTTGTCGATGATAAAAATATTCAGTAAGTTGATACATGTATCTGCTTACAGAAAAAGGTTCAGTTGACCATAAAGACGGCATTGTAGCTATCTTTGTGGTCCATGTCATCAACTGTCCAAATTCTGTGTCCATATGAACTCCAAAACCTCTGAAATATGAGATCTTACCCTATTTTTTTAATTTATCTAAGTAAATAACCCAATTTAGAGAGATATTTATTTCTAAGGCTAGTTTAATCCGGAAATAGATCTATGTTTCTGCTGGTGCTTTATTAACCCTGAAATTCATGCGTTATAAAACCAGTTTCACCAGATAATAATGTATAACAATGTTTGTTTCTCCTGTGCGATTGCCATGCTTCCGTTTCTTGTAACATTGAGAACTAAAAGAGTAGCAACCAACCGTTCTCACCATCAATTTCCATGCCTAACTTACTAAATAAAATAACAGCAAACGAAGCTACTCTATCAGATCATCATTCATCACAAATCCCATTATAGTTTTATCCCATCATTAAGCTAAACTTGGAGAGCAAATTATCTTAAACTTTGTACAGGATAAACCCTAACTTTGGCCGAATTGTAGGTTTCACTATCCCAAATCCTAGACCATATGCCGCCCTCACCCATTAGCCGCCCTCACTTAATAAACCTAAACATTTGACGTTCAAATTTAACAGGTACAAGCCGCACCTCCGCCAGTAAGTTACGAATGGCAAACCCGGTTTTTAAGAAATAAAAATGAGAATAAACCAGCGATATCCTAGATTTTGGAACAACTTTATTAATCCCGTATTTTTACCCTCTCATCTAGGTACTTCCATAGCAAATAAACTTTATATACAGTCTTGTAGTTTCCGTCGCAATAAAAGTAACACTCCAAGTATCGAAACTTACAAGTTCTAACCGTATATATTAAACAAATCGATAAACTTGGTCAATCAATAACTGCAAGGTTATAAACTTGAGGGAAAAAACCAATAATAATAAGCTCTTCAGCTAGCAAATTCCTTCTTATCTTAAACCCACTTTGAATCCTGCTTAAGTTTGCTAAACAGTGAGGGGTGTGGTCCAGTGTTATCTGAGGGGGTGTGGTCCATTATTATCAAAACTGGAAGTTCAAATAACCCTTTTTATGTATTTACCCGTTGAATAAATGCGTGTAAGTATGGACTGTTTTCTTTCCAATCTTCTGGTCACGACCGACGAATGTAGTTTTTTATACCCACGCACACGAACGGTTGTCTCGTGTAATTAATATTTTTCCAATGCATATTTAAACCCTTTTTTGCAATACATTTCTCAAAACACCCAATGTCAAAGGTCAATCTCATCTTTTACAACATCTCATCTTATGCAAGAACCACGTACGTACGTCAGGTTTCTTAAGTTCTTGTAGTTGTAGGAATAAAGCAAGCTTTTTGTAGTTTTTTGAGCAACTCAAAACAATACATAAAGTAATTTATCAACCTTGACCTTTGAAATGGGTTATTCGGTATTGTTAATTTCAATAATTCATTCCCACTTACCAAGGAATAAGCAAAAGGCGTAAAAAAGCGACTTTGTCAATTCTAGTTTATCATAACTTTTTTAATTCAAAAGTTTAGCATAACGCATTAACTTCATGCTGAAAACTCTTAAAACCAGAACAACCCCCATTCCTGGGGCCCGGAATTACTACTTCCAAAGCCACTGTTAGCTGCTACAGGCTAATTAATAATTACTTGAGCTATATAATAAGAAGACCCACCACAAAGTCAGTCCCTATTAGGACAAACTTCTTGATTAAAATCCCTCACTTCGTTCCCTATTTCTTTTTTTATTTAACTTTCAGTTGGATAGTTTTATATTGATTTTTTTGCTACCAAAGAACACGTATTTAAAAACAAACGTAGACATGAGGATGCAATGCAAGGCTTTGAGCAAACCAAATTCTGCCTGTTCAGCTCGTTTAATTTCAAGTGTTGAAAAAAAAGCAGCAAAAGACTCTCTCTCTCTCGTACTTCTGAGTACAGGGTGGCTGTAAATGATAAACGGTCTTTCCAGTTAATAATACACCATTTCGGGCTGTACCCATGTATTCTACAGAAGGTGCATATGGTAGTCTCTACAGAGTAAGTTTCCGAAAACTCTGATTTAGCAGATAAAGTGTGGAAGTTGAGCTGCGTAGTCTCACCCATTTCTTATCCATAACTTTTGTTCTAAGTCAGCTAATTTAGCTGAAGAAGGCTTATGCTTAGATTAATACACACCGTTTCATGTCAAACTTCTTTTCCTTCTTTTTGACGTTTACTAAACTCTGTCAATCTCTCCAGTTGTTTACGACCAACTTCTACATCTATTGAATGGCTGAACGAGTTTAGGTTTAGTTGTTGGTCAGACGGAAATAGATGGAAGGAAATAAGTGGCAAAAAACCCGGCATTCGGCATAAACAATTTCTACTCCTAAAAACTTATTGTTCGGATCAGCTTCTGTACTATTTCATTTATTCAAACTGGAAGAGTTTTAGCAGAGTGCACTGCTGCCTTCGTCCAGCAGCGTTATAGCCACTATGTGACTTTATGCTGTAGGGAAGTCAAACTGCGGACTTGATTCTTGAAAAAAAGAGAATGTTGCAAAGAAGAGTGAAGTTGCTTTGTAATTTAATTTGAGCCAATAATATTCCAATTTTTTACTTTTTTTCATCCAGAGGGGAAATCAATTCCAATTTTGATTGGGAAATCTGCCAACTCATTTCTTCACTTTGGAATATTCTTTCAAAATCTAATTTCCCCTTTACCAAAAAGTAGAAAAATATTTATCGAATAAAAAAACCCGAGGATTTCTATCTTTACTCTTATCCATTCTTATCGTACTAGGTATGTATAAAAGTTATATTAAAGTTTCATAAACTAGATAGCGCATTTCCAGGATTTACTATACCCTTACCCTTCCCCTTGGTTGTTTATCTGTGAAGGATTTTAGGGTGAGAAATGCTGCTAACCAAGGTGTGGATTATTTCTATAAATTTAGTAATGCAAGCAGATTGTTATTAGTCCAGCTACCCCTGGGAAACTATTTTAAAGAAGAGAAGAGGCTTTAAAACTTAGAATAGAGTCAATTCTCTGGCCAACGATTGCATTGATAAAAATGCTCTCTCTGCTACATCAATTTTCAATTTCCTTAAAAAAGGAGCCCCTCTTCCGCTGCGCTGGACCAGATTCCAAATGATTATCTCCAACGTTTAAATTTATTTACGAGCACAAATATCCCATCTCTTCTCCTCCAACTTCATTTTTAAGATTTTGATTAATTCAATAAATATTCCTTGTTGAAGCAGAATGAGCATACATGTCTGAAAGAAAAATACAACATACTCCATTTATAATCAGCATCTCTAGACTTAAGGAACTTGATTAAAAAAAGAAGAGAGATACTTATTAGGGTGGATGAACTAAGCTATAAAAACTTCATTTCCGCTGTTCCATCAATGAAACCTACACTATGACTGACTTGTACCTGAAATAAAACAACACCCCCTCAGTTTTTGCAGCTGAAGGTTTCTTGTTTTTAAAATTTACAGTCTTCTTATCATACGTGTTGTCCTTCTAGACCGAAATGCTTTTATTGTCAAAGGAATCAACGAAGTCAACAACGCTGGTTTACATCCAAAGACCCTATCACAGTTCACAGGTACAAGATCCATGTGCCTACAGGTTACTTTTTTAAGTGCACGTAGGACTCTGGTTGGTTAGTGGGTCTGGGTACTTTTAACCCACAGGTATTTCCTATCAATCTAGAGTTCCTCATCAAAACTTTGTGGTTTCCTTTGTCTAGTGAGAATATTTATGTACTGGAATTTACTCCCATTTTAAACACAGTTTTCACGTAACTTCATATGAGTAAAGATATATTATTACAGGTAGTAGTAGTAGCAGTAGTAGTAGTAGTAGTCGTAGTAGTAGTAGTAGTAGTGGTAGTAGTAGTAGCAGTAGTGGTAGTGGTAGTAGTAGTGGTAGTGGTAGTAGTAGGAGTAGTAGTAGTAAACTATCAATGCTCAGGTAGGGTGCTTTATTCCAGGTATAAACTGTAGCTAGCTTAAGTACAACAAAGATACAATTCCCCAGGGGAACTAAAACCGGAAGTACGCTACTCTGGTTAATACACATTAAGACTAAATATCGAATGTTTAAGGCTATGGGAATTTGGTTTAAAAAGTCATAAAACACTAAACCACAGAAGCCAACTTGAATAAGTTGGACTATTTTTTCCATTTTATAATATTTACTCACGTCCGTCCTTTCCTTCCTTTATTATGTTTGGTAGTCTGAGTTGCCGACTTGTATGGTTGATTCGAAACAGTCATGGACATGTCTGTGTCATCCAGCTCTACCTTGTAAGAGATTAAGCCTTTAGTTGAGCCAGCTATTAAAATACCCATAAAGTCATGATCCACGAAGCAACCAAACCCGATCCACCAAGATTTACAGCATGAAGCTTCGTTCGGTAAGTGTGTATAGATGAGGATTCCCATTCGATTAGGTCACGTACCACAACCCTTCGAAACTCACTAAAAAATATGAGCATTCGAGAGGATCCTGTATTGTTTCTGACGTCTAATTCACTTGATGACCGATCTCTTTTCTTGCATTAAAAAGAAACTACCTCAGGGTTTTGAATAGTAGCCCCCATTATATTAGCCCTACTTTTAATTTATGCTAATTTGGTGTGAAATATATTAAATTATTCAATAATTTTGCAAGGCTTATAAACGTATTGATCAGCTAAACTATATCCACTAAATTTATTAGGAATAGCGTTAACATACTAAAAGTCATTCATTATTTTGTACAATAAAAATAAAATATAAACTAATGCCTTTTTTAGCTCAGATCTCACGTCTTCTACTTTCTCTCTCGTAATAAGTTAGACTTTCCTTAAACTTCATTATCCTTTTTTTCTCCTCAAGAAACCTAAACTTCACAAATTACAAATATCTTTAGTAAAAAGTTGTTGCATGTATCAGACCCTCACTTCCACTTGTGGTTTCCGTACTTCCATGGGGTATTTTAGAGGAGGTTTATGTGCTAATGCTGGCGAGGGCGGTGTACAAATGAGAGTATACAGTATATGATGCAGAAGACGCGGGTAATAGAGTGATAACACTCGAGAGATTTGGACATGCAGCTTAAAGTTTGTTTACTTGATTTTGTACAGTTACTGTCATCCCTCCTCATATATTACCCCCACTATAGGTCTACTCTTTCCGTCTCCAAACCTTTTCACTTTTAATGAAAAGTGATTTATTATATTAGCCGGATTTACTGGTTAAAAAGCTTATATTTATCGGTGTAAAAAAGTTGCTAGAAGAGTTCAAAGTAAAAGCGAAGGAATTCATTTCAAATAAATATAAAACTCTTCCCACTTCTCAGTACTGCTAAAAATCCTATTCGAATGGCCCTTAGATATGTAGCCTACTGTAAAGAATCCCATATTGTATGGGTGTGGTCAGCGTAAAAGTGTACTTCAGTATTAAAAACCCTTAGAAACCCCACGAGGAAGCTCACAAACTAAGGCAACTTATTGAGGGGGTGTGGTATTGCCTTCTACCTAAAACTGAGACGTAGACTGGAGCCAAAAGTAAACAAAAGTGACAGGTTTACTGTATTGTAAAAGCTGTTGAAAAAGGGTTTATCATACTAACTATTTATTTCTAACTGATCATTCCTTAGCACCCTTTCCAAGGATTAAGGTCCAACGAACTCTCAAGTCCAACTCCATTCTTAATTGTAGCAAGGCTCTATGAAGGGCAATATCGAACCAAACGGAACATGAGTTTGTGCAATTTGTTAGCACTAAATGCATCCCAATAATTTTGCTACACGCCGTTCTACCTTAAATCCGTTCATCAACTTCGTATATCTCATCGTACTACTGTTTCTCCCTTATCTTAACATATTTCTATTATGTTTAGTGCATAGCGTTACTATTGCATGCTATGCATGTCTGCCTGTGTAATTCAAATGTAAACCACACCCACTGAAGGTAGTAATTTCAGTCCCAATACCCTAAGGATCCCTTGGCTATCGTCATTATCACCATCACAATTATCCACATTCTTAAGCCTCCCATATCTTTTGACTGAGACTGAGATTTAATACATCTCTCTCTCTCTTGTCCAATAAGTGGCTATAATGGAGTAGAATATTTCCAAGTCCAAGTGGTGAGTGAGGCAAAAGTGGATTGGAATATTATTCAAAGTTTATTCAAACCAAATGGAGAATGTCTCAATGAATTCCTCCCAAGGAATCTTCACCATAGAAGGGACGAAGCCACTCCCTCTGCCTCTAGCTATATCTGACCCAGTTATAGGGACACGCTATGCACTCTCAATCTTTAAATACAGAAAATACGTAGAAAAGTTACTGCTACTAGCAATACCCTTATACTTCCTATTGGGTTAATACACTTAAAGTTAATAAGGGATCAATACCCTTAAGGCTGACAGGGGCTTATCTTAAAGCTACTGGAGGATTGACACCCCTAAACTTCGGGATTAATACCTTTAAAATCCCTTTTTTAGGGATCCTTCGAATGAGTGTTTCAAGGGGTTTTCCTGCCTCCTTGAACCTGAAATAAAATAAGGCTGAAGTATTTAAAGCTGAGTTAAACCTGTGAAACCCCTTAAGTAAAAGAGTCCCCAACTTTAGGCAGAAACTCGCCAGAGATTGAACCAATCCTCCTCCCAAATCTAACTTTATCTCTTTGGCCAAATGGATTCTGCGTTTAGTCCAGGTTTAACATGGAGAAGAACCTTGTTAGAAAAGTAAGTTAGTAGTGGCAGGAGTTGGATGCAGTCTTTGTATTCTTGGTAGAATAATATGACCATGCACTTTATTTATTATTCAACCCAAGGAAAAGTTACCTTACCATTGCATTCACTCCTATCATCATTATAATAATCCAACTTTTTCCCTTCTTCTTCAGACAAAGTACAGAGTAAGATTGGAGTGTAACGAATGGTACTAAAAGGATCCAACGGTTGTAACTATTCAGATAAACCTACTATCTGGTTAGAGAGACCTACTTCTGGTTACACTTTTACCATAAAATGATGATACGAACTTGTAAATAACTAAAGTCCCTTTTGGACCTTACAAAGTTTATTCAGTTGGGCAAGCGTATTTATTGGAATAATGTGGGATACGTTAGCATGGCAGAGAAGGTCTTGGACAAGTTTGGGAGTTGGGGAGCTCAGTTACTCCACAGACTTCAGAGGTTGAGGAACGCTAGTACGCTTCTACCTCATTTTATACGCTAAATCAACGGCTCCTTTTCCCCTCAATTGGAAAAACTGGGATTTGTATATTTGTTTATGGCAATCAAGCTATCAAGAGGGTTTTCAGATAATAATACTTGAAACATTAGCGATCGCACCTAAGGAACTTGTGTGGGTGTGACGAAGAAGGTCAGTCGTGGCTTCTAGTTTTGGGATTTGGACCTCGGTCTTACCTATTTTCACTAAGAGGGTGTGGTTCATTCTCCGGAGAAACTAATAGATAGGATAGCAAGGCATATTATCCAGTTGTTGTGGGTGGTTCTCTGTTTCTTAAGGTTGCGGGGATTGCGTGTTAAGTTTTGATGGAAAAACATGAATGCTAAACTTGCATGGTTAAATTGTGCATATAACCTTGGTTATGGGAAGGATTCTGGCTCAATAAAAGTAGGGTTTGTGTGCTTCAGTTATTATAGGAGATTTTTCACACCGCAGACTCGTACCGGTTATAGTTGTTGGCGTATTTTGGGAGAATAAGCGAAGGGAAGTTAAGGAATAAAAAAGACCGACAGATTCCTCCAATTTCACTGGAATAAATAAAGCGATACTGTCCATCCTAATTAATGCCTCAATGTGTGCCTATGAGTACGAACGTTATGCACGTAAAGGAAGAGGTAACTATCAGAGGATCTAAGACAGGATGAGATTACTTTGGGTGATATGATGGAGTCCTGTATGACCCCGGGAGGGGGTGGACCTTCCTCCGGGACCTCGACCTTCCATCCACACCTTCATCCACCACCAAGTTCCCTTTCCCTGTCTTCGGGCTCTTCTTCCGGGGCTTCGTCAGGGTCCGGTGGGTCAACCGGGTCTGGACTAAATGCCCGAACGCCAATCCAGTCCATTCCGCCCCCTCAGCAAAGTGGGGCCCTTAACCTTTACCAAGTTCATGATGGTTTTGCCACGGTGAGGAAACGCAAAGGTCCCACTGCCGCCTCTATTGCTTTGAGGCAACAGCAAGAATGTTATGATTTGGCTCAGCCAGTCCCCCTGTCCAAGCAGCCACCCCCACCTTCCGCGTTCAGTGCCAAAAGACCCGGGAGTTTTATCCAAAAGGCTGGGTTCATGCTTGGTGGTAATAAGGAGAAGGATAAAAAAGGGCAAAACGGTTCAATTTCTAATGGAGCCTCTGCCGGTCTCCTGTCTACGCATCCCAGCTTAAATTTAAAGCAGCAAAATTCCAAGACCTCCTTTAGCCTTATACCCATAAGGAAACCTAGCCAGTCGCCCACATCTCCGGGTATTTATTCCACTCCTCCGGGTATCTATTCCCCAAATGGTAGCAGTACAAATGGGGGTAAGCCTTCCAATGGGTTTCTCAGCCAGAACGGAACCCCTTTTATCGAATCTCATCGAAGTAAAACGAACCAACATTCCGCCAAGGATTACCGGAGGAACTCTGTGGCCACCCCGTGGGACCCTTGTAGTACAAATGTGCCCTTCAGTCCCCCGTTAAACGGTTGTAAAACGGTTACGAATCTAGAGATTCACAAGACTCGGCTGAAGGCATCCGTGTCCTCGGCCTCCGCTTCCAATTCCAGCCTTGGCCGACGGCTAAGACGCTTCGTGCTTCCAAATAAGTTGACCCTTGTACCTCCCTCTACCTCACCCCACATTCCTACCAACGTTAGTTGTAGTGAAGGGCTGCTCCTCCCCCCCGGAAGGATATTCGAGGAGGAATGTGATTGTGGGAATAAGGAAAGTCTTAGTGGGAATGGCTGCTGTGGGGTCGTCCACATGTCCAAGTCCTCTTCATTTTTGTCCTCCGAGGGGGAGATCACGGGGGATAGTTCTATGTTCCAAGTTTCTGTTGGGGGAAGGCTCCGTAATTCTATTTCCGATAATAGTATCGTGGTCAGTTCCAGTTTTAAACCTTCTAAGGAGCCGGGTCATACTAGCAATAGTAGTGGTAGTAGTAGTGGGTGTGGTGGTGTTGGGGGAATGTTGGTGTGTCAGTCGAGTGGGGGGCAGCCCCACCAGAGTAGGCACTTCCACCGAAGTTGTCTTTTACCCAAGGCTCCCCAACTAGAGCCGGTGATGGAGGACGGAATCCCTTGGAGACAAACTCGTAAGGATGTGCCTTGGTGGGAACTTGCTACTCGAAGGGGTCGCTACAGAAGTTGTCCTATTCTTCAGGTCTCTCAACAGGTAATTGCCACACCCCCTAACCTTAAATCTCACTCATAAACAATAGGGGTGGATTAATTCTAAGTTAGCCCAACCTGACTTCCATTTTAGGTGTATTATCTCCAGGACGGTTTGTTAAACTTGTGTAATATTTTACCCACTTAAAGTTAATGAGCAAATGGCCCGTTAAATAAATAAATAACGCCCCATGAACTGTTGTTAAAGCTAATGCTGCTGACTCACTTTAAATAATGTAATCTTGTTGGGGAATTATTTAAACTAAAGTAAGAATGGACTTTGCTTGGATCGAACTTTGGACTGACGCTTGTACCTGCTAAGTTGTATATTATTTATTCTTCTTATCTCAGTGGAACTGGGAGTCATCCTTTGCTGTTTTTCTGAAGAATTTTATAGAAAAAGTGACTTTCAATTGTTATTAATATTACGACAGAAGATTTATCTTGAAATAAATTTACAGCCCAAGTAGAACCGGCTCTAACTAACTAAACGGTTTTTATAGATGTGAATGATTTCCAGGCTTGGCTGTATTTTTTAGGGGATTTTTTTTGACCCGACATCATTGCAAAGTGGTTTGACCTGGCAGGCCTTAATCTATACATTTTTCTTGGTTTATGAACAGAGTGTAAGGAAACGCGACTGAATAAGTAAAAAGTGCATGAGTTATGGGGATTTAGTCCCCTCCAACCCCAAAACTTTCTACTCAATACACTTGTACTGTGATTTTATTCATAAAAATAATTTCTTCATTCTCAATCTTTAATTTATTTAACTTGATTTCACTCACAAACGTCACGTACGTACGTGAGTCAAGGAATAAAAGTAAACCAGGCGTTTTTTATCATAATTTCCCCTCTATGTTCACTACTCAAGCTCTGAATAATGGGTGATAGTCCAAAGAAAAACCGATGAAGCCAAACCTCTCTAGTTATTTCTTTAGAAACTAAACCCTTCAAAATGACCTTTATCTATTTTTCCGTGATGAATTTTAGCATTCAAAATATCTGGAAATGTTGCTGAATACTCGTAAAGTGGTGTCGTAATTTATTAATAAAATTTATAAACAAACTCACTCTACTTTGCTTTAAGTTTTTTCAAGCGTACATAAAGCTCCCTTAAGCAGTGTATGTCTGATTTTAGTGCTCACTATAAATAATGCCCCGTACTTTTTCATGTTAAAATTAATGCCCTACCTAACTCCCTTTGAAACAGTAATTAATTCCCCACATGAATTTAAATAAGCATTCAACTTTGCAATGTTTTTTGAAGCCCAAGGGAAATGTTCACACAGTTGGAAAACTGTTCCGTATTTTTTCAAAAAATGGCAAATATTATATTGCAAATGTTTTCAATGTTTTCTTATGCATTATTATATATTATGTTGGGAAGCGTTTGGTTGGACAGTCACATTAAAAATACGTCCCTTAGTTTTAACAGAGTAGAACCCAATGAGTGCCTCTACTACTGCTACTATTATAACCGGTAGTAAAAATGGCACAGTCCCTCGTTCGTAGTGTGTATTGGAGTAAAGCCACAATTTTATTTGAAACTGGATTTTGCTTTAGAAATTATTCAAGCAAAAGAAGAAGTTTTTCCTTCCCAAAAAAACCGTGACTGTTTCTTATTCTCATTCCTCAGTATTTATTTACAACACGTGTCCTTCCTTTTACTAGTATTGATATTTATGAGCAAAATAGAGAGGTTACGAGTGGAAGAGGATTTCAAGAATAAGAGGTTATAATAAAAGTGTAGTAACTGAGCCAAACAGGATGACAAAGGTTACTTGATGATGGAAATCCTGTAGACTTTACTATTGGGTTCACCTCTCAAGACCAAATCAATTATAACCACTTTTTTTTACTACTACTGATACTGATATTTGTATTATTTCACGGATACGGTATACTGTTTTAGAAGAGTGGAATATAAAAATAGTAAAATAAAAGGGCACGGAAGGAGCTCGCAAGCAACCTTGGTGACTTTTCCCGTTGCATTTCATTGACTTTTTTCACTTGCCATTTATTGTAACTGGATTCCCTTATCTTTATCCTCCCGCACCTTATCCTTCCTGATAAGTACACCGCCTTTCTGCTGCACTTAATCCCATTTACTACTACCCATACGACCGACCCTTCCTGTCTTGTTCATGCTATTATTAGATATAGACATACTAGATTCGTTTTGATTCCAACTATTCAAAGAGTTGACAGTAATTTATGACCCTTACCTTCACCTATCTAGGTGTACTAACTACGGCCTTTGCTACCAACCTTTAGAAATGCGACGCTTTTATTATTATTTCCGTTACTTTTGTTCCCTTTTAGACCCCAAAATTGCAGTTTGCTCATCTATCCGGCTGCATTGCTTATGAGAGTCTTTCAGTTGGTATTAAAATGTGTACTCTTTTGAGTTTAACTGCCTGCATTTTCTTCCGGACAACTTTAGGGTATTGATTGATATCAATGAATGTAATTTTAGCTTAACCTTCTGACTCTAGTTTATTTATCTGAAATATGTACAACTGAGCCACCCCCACAGTTAAGTAAGTTCTCTCGCTGGGGAATAAATTAACTTGTAAGACTGAAAAAGTTTTCCAGCAGGGAACAATGTATTTAGCACAGAGCCCATACTGTTGATCCAAGGATGTACTAAAGGGTGGAGAAAAAATAGAGGTTTTTTTTGTACAGCCTGGAACGATAGGAAATTTGTTAATAAGAGTTGGAAGTTTTGTAGTGTAGAATAGAATGTGTAGGAGGAACAGACACCAGTTTGGGTGATTACTCCAGCGAGTCCACTTAACTAAACAAGACGTACTGTTTTGCTTACAACTTGAGCAGATATGTAGGGTGATTTCTTATTAAGGGGCTTCGAAACCTCTATCCTTATCCGTTTCCTCCTGTTGGGGTCTTTTTATTACTCCATACAGCGAAAGAAAAACATCCTCCGAACAGGGTGACGCCAAATGTACTACCAAAAACTCTTCTACTACTACCACTACTACTACTACTACTACTACTACTACTACTACTACTGCTGCTATTACTACCCCTACTACTACTACTACTGCTGCTATTACTACCCCTACTACTACTACTACTACTACTACTACTACTACTGCTACTACTACCCCTACTACTACTACTACTACTACTACTACTACTGCTGCTACTACTACCCCTACTACTACTACTACTACTACTACTGCTGCTACTACTACCCCTACTACTACTGTATAGTAATAATGCTACTGCTACTACAGAAAAGAGTTTATGTATTGGTGGGAAAGTTTCCCGTAAGTTTGCACCACCCTTCTACATAGTATACATCAGCCTTGTATATTTTTCTAAATATTCGTTAGACGATGTCGGGTTGATGTAGGCCTTGCGTTTCTGGAGGACAAACCCTCCTGCCTGACTGACTATGTTATTCTTAATCTTCGACCGTCGTGATCTGAGAAAAAGTTCATCTTTGGTCCATCCAGATATTCTTCTGCTTTTATTTTACTTAATTTTCGAGTATGGGATCTGATCACGCGATCCCTTCCAGCCCCAACTTTGTATAAAATTAAGTGAAGGAATGGATCTAAAAAGCAGGTCCACCCGTTTTTCCTTTAGTCTTCAAAGCACACAGTCGTCCCCTCCATTCTTTAAGTAAAATAAGAGGATTTTTTCTTTCCTTTTAATGCCCTTACAGGTTACAGGTCTATCGGACCTTGGTCAAATCCCCTGTTCCATTCCAAATTCGCGATTCCAGGGTCAAGGGCCTGAAATTAAAGGGTCGCGAGCCAAATAAAATAGGTACGGTCATGGATCGATTCCTCAGTTTTCCATGACCTTGTCCACATCTATAAGTACTAGCCAGAGATGTATTAGAACACTAGGAAGGAGGCTATTGAAAGTACGCTAAACCCATATATTTGATGACGCTGTCGTCATCTCAAATGACATTTCGGTCAGGGATTATGACTACCCTGCTTGTAGGCCCCATTAGCCAACCCTTCTTTATTCCAACTCTAAAGTTAACTCGGCCAAAGTTTTTGACATAAATTCACAAAGGAGAGACTGCAGTCCTATTGTATTTTATAAGAATGGCATAACATACAATTCTAAAGATAAGTTATCTTCTGAAAGAAATCCTTATAGTTAGTAAGTGAGCACCTATTTTTTCCAGGAAAAGTTTCACTTTGACGGGTTAACTTTTTAGAAAGTTCCATTGTTCTCTCGTGAGTGTTTGAAAGTTGAAAAAGGATGAGGGGGTGTTTCTAATGGGATTTATTGATTCTGGATATAATAGAATTGTTAAAGTAGTTGCACATTTAGATTACACTCCCAAGGCCACTTCAGAACATGCCACATAAACCAGAACATTGTGTAAGGAAGAGTAGCAAGAGAAGGTTGTATAAAAAGTTAACTGGAGTGGAAGTGGAGGATTTTAGAATTATTGTGCTTTTTTGTTCCTTTGAATCCTTCTTTCGGGTTGACAACTTATGAGGATTTATTTGCAACAAATACATGTACAACAGGAATTCGGGACAATACAATATGCTCAAAATCCCTTCATCTTACCCGGATTTTGGGATACGAACAATTGTACTTGGACTATGCTACTCCTACAATAAAACTGTCTAACTGAACTACAAACCTAAATCGGGATATTAGTGGTTGAGTGGGTATCCGATGTAAGATACGAGAGGCTGTCGTACTCAATCTTCATTTTCTAAAACCCGAAACCTCATGATTTTATGCATGGACTCAGATAATATAATAATACACTCTAACTATCCGTATAGTACCCCACTCCCTTTCTAAACCAGAATAGAGGTCGGTAGTCTACTAAAAGAGCTGTAATAACAGTCTTAAAGGTTTGCTAAGTAAATCATTCGTAGAGATTCGTTCCATGCCTTTTCCCTATAAATAAATTCATTCCATATGAGCAGTTTAGTCAATAGTTGATTGATCGTCAATTGGATCAATAATCCATCATTTTTACTCACTCATTCCTACCACGACAGATTAACTATTTATTGCACACAAATACAAATACAAGGTATGAAGAAATATCCTACTACGTTTGTCAAAATCCATTTTTACCCTATACGTTTCCATTTAATACCGTAGAATAGTTCGTTCTGACACCTAAAACATCAACCTTGATGCTCTTTTAGCAATCCTATCAAATTAGCCGTGCAGCATGAGCACTTTGTTTCATTAAATCCAACCATTTCAGGTATTCCTAATAACTATAAAAAGTTATGCATGGAAAACACGGTTAAATATGATAGGAAAACTGCGACAAACATTTTTATTACTATTAATATATTTATAGTTTTCACAACGCGTGTTAAGATGGTATTAAGACGTTTTGTGTTTCTTTCGAATTAAAATAGAACGAAGAATAATCCTGTGGCATAAATCACTTTAATCATCTCAAAATCCAACCTATGTTTTTCAGATAACTGCTAATCTATCCCAGGCTTAGTTACTCGTGCGTGTGTTGTTTATATTATATCAACAATTTTGCAACAATCAGAACAGATTTCTCTACTTACTATTTATAACTTCATCCCGCTAGTTATTTTAATGCTGGATGTACTCCCGATTTAGTTGACCGTATGAATGTTATTTATTTATAGATATTTATTTTTCTCTGCTTTACAAAGGGTTTTTAGAAGAGACTTAAATTAATCTATATTTATTTATAAGCTGAACCTATCTCATGCATATTCATCCCCACGAACAATACAAATCTCGTTTTTAGTTTTATTATAGACCAACTTGTATTATTCTACCCTATCTCTCTCTCCCACTGATTTATATCTCTCTCCATATCATCATAAAATTAAGTGTTATTAACCGTTTCACCTTAACACAGAAGCAGTCATCATCCTCACTATTTTACATGGATATTTATTACCTCTTCTCGCATGACTAGAATATCGATGCATGTAAGCTACTCCTTCACAAAACGTTGGAGTGAAAATAATTACCCCTCAAGAACGAAAAATGGTTTTTTAGAACACTTCATTTATTAAAATAAATCAGACTTAATACTTACTTAACTTATACTGACTGAGGAATTACTACGGATATAGTAGTGAAGTCTTTTGTAAGAGTTAACAATGTACAAATTGGGTTTAGTTCTTCCATGAGACAGTGATAGGATATTTCTGTGCATGATGCAACACTCAACCCTGGACAACAGGGTTTGAATAAATTAACTGTAATAATGGTGTTGGCCTTGTTGTCGTTTAAAAATATATATTATGTTATGAGGATAGGTTGTAAAGGCTCATAATAAATATTAAATTAAATGTGAACTACTTTCCTGGTTGAGTAACTCTCTTTCTGTGAGATTATTAATAAAATGAGATTATGAGATTTATTATTAGTCTTCTACTTAGACTGTCTACGGGTGGAAGGAAATGGGTTTCAAGATTTCTTGGTTTTAATACACGCATTTCTAAACGGAAGAGCTGAAACCCGTTTTCATATTGCCGACCCCGAAAATAGGTTTCCATTCAAACCCGGACTTATAGAAATTTTAAGTTGCAGTAACAATCGCAATACCCTCCATCATCTCCGACCTCTACCCAGAGAAAGTAAACTTACAATAAACCCCATTTAACCCTCAACCCAGAAAAAGTATACTCCCTGAAAGGAATGATATCCATAAGCCACGACCCAGGGAAAGTAAAGTAATACAAACCTTTTAACCCACGACCACAGTAAAATAACCTCTCATAAACCCGTTAACCCACGACCCAGAGAAAGTAAACTCCAACTAACAAAACCTTGTCGCCCTGACCCATTAAGACTCAGGGTAAATGGTCTGGTGTACCCTGTAGTCTGCTGCTTCCTTATTAGATATTACTACAAGTCTGGTCGTCCGTTTGTCTGCATAATGAAACGATATCCATATAATATTATACAATGGTAATTGTTCTTGTCTTCACTATTAGAATAAGCCTCGCATCCCACATTAAGTGGATCTTGTTAAGCAAACGTTGAGCTTTTTAAACGCTCCGTGAAGAAGTAGTTTAGTAAGTTTCAATAATAAGAGCAACCCTAAGACCACAAACCGCCAACCACCATTAGCAATAGTATTATATAGGGAGACAGATTATATTGAAAAAACTGCTCAGCGTTAACATCTTTCTTGACTTCAGCTTAAAAGACTCTCTGGTTACTGCTGGTTTGTTGTTGTTGAGAGAGTTCGTTTTATCACCAGACTTGTTTTCAGCATGATGAGAGAAACCGTCTCGTTAGCTGTACCTTTTATTCACATACCAGAGAGTTTAGCTTTCAACACAAAACCTCGTACAAATACAACGAGTTGGTAGTGACCATATCAAGATTTGTAGCAAACACAGAACTAGAGTTGGTTAGTAGCCGTAGAAGTGGTAGCGGTACAGCCGATACTACAAGCGGTAGAAGGAAAACTAATGGTTGAATTTTTAGCTGATTATCAAGGGTAGCGGTAGAAGTGGCAGTGTAACTAATTTTTGTACCATTAGAATTAGTAGCGTTAGCAGTAAAATGGATGTACCGTATTGTCTGGAACAGGAGCCCTGGCGACTAATTAATTTGTCCGTTTTTTGGGGTTAAAATTTAACATACAATTAAAGGGGGCTTATGGGATACTTAATAGTAATTAGGGGGGCACTGTTCGAGGAAGGCCTCTATTCTATAATATACGGTAAGTAACAGTAGATTGGTGACATAATAGCATACGGTAGCGGCAGCAGTAAAACTGATGTAAGTGATGGTAGATTGGTAGCGGTAGCAGTAAACCCCCCGATATAAGTAGCGGTAGCGGATGAATTTGTACTGGTAAGATTACTATTAGTAGCGGTATAGCTCGTAAAACTAGGGGTAAGTAAACGGTAGATAAATATCCCGTACTTATCCACCCAACTGGATAAAATATCTGCTACGAGTATTGAGAAATGTCATGCATGAAAAAGCCAAAGTTTTTGCTTATTCAACCCTTTCCAGTTTCCCATCCCTGGATTTTTTAACCCACTGCCAACTGATGTCTTTCCATTTGTGTGAGAAATCCAAAACAAACAAAGACTTGAAAAAGACAACTGTGGATAAATAAACAGTAAAATAAAGTCAAACAAAAAGTGTAAAACAGTCCATCTTATCCGAGCCAATCGGTGTGTGTGGTTTGTTTTTGCTTAAAAACCTTCCTAAACACATCTTCCCTTTGCAAATTTCCCACACACTTAATAATTACTCCAAGACCCTCGTTTTTACTAGAACCCCTTAAGATAAATGCCCTTCAAATCTAATGAAGGAACTCGGAACCATAATTCATCTGCGAAAATACCAGCTTAAACTGTAGGTCCAAATATTTGCTGCAACTTTCTTCCTTGTTAAAATTACATTCATGTTATAATAAATTTCCCTTTCCTTTAGCTTTGCAAAAACACTCTGAAGTAAGATAAGCCCATGTTGTGAAGACTTGTCATTTCCATTAATGGTGCTGAACTCTGAACAGGCTTCCCGATAGTTTAAACAACGTTATTTAGAACGTACACCTCTTTGCTCGTATTTTTATTAATTATAATCAACTTTACGGATTACCTGTAATCCCTTGCCCTTATCACAGTCTTAAGAAAGATAGTTAATAAAACAGGAGGACATTTAGTTTAGTAAAATTCATACTGCTACTTTCATCCCATTAATTGATCCGCGCTGTGCTCGTTTTGGATAAAAGTCTGATTAACATTTCTATAAAATGATGCGTTGATTAATTCTATGCCTGTCTATTCAACTAATTAAAAAAAGGTGAATGTTAGCGAACTCTTTTATGCGGTCTGGTGGTTTTATAGCACGAAAAATCTAAACATACACACGAATGTACAACTGATAACTCGAGACCTGTAAGTTGTTCTAATCCAGAGGCACACCCACTTTCTCCTCTAACGCGCCGTATGTTGTTCACAATATTAGTTGTATTAACTAATCCCTCTAATCCCTTCCTCAGTTTTAATCTGCTCAAAGTTACCTAAGCAAGTCTCGTGTTGTTGTGTCGGATTTTATCACTTGTCCAGCAACCCCGTAAGAAAACTAATACCATCTTACTTAATTGGCTTAAATACCGGTTTCTGTTGATGCAGATTAAAGGATTTCCATCCTCTCTTGAATAAACGATGGGCCAATGTTAATCTTAGCTTGAGAAAGACACAGTCTTAGAGGATTAGATCTAGATCTTTGCAAACGTCAGTGAATTAAAACGACGGGGTGTAAAGTAAAGCCTTATAAAACTACTATACCCCCAAAATCTTATGGAAGTTCATGTAAATATTTTACGGGGGTCAACCCCCTTTCCCCCGTTAATAAGTATGAACTGCGGTAGAAGTATCAACAGATACGTGCCTTGTTGTAATGAGCTCAATAAAATCTGAATACATGACTTGAGTAGGAATCATAAGTTCTGAAAGTAAAAGCGGACGTGTCCATCTAAAAACTTGGCTATTTTTTATTGGAAATATTTAATGACATAACGAGAAACTCGGTATTCGTCCATGGTACTCATAGCCACCCGGAAGTTAACTTCTACATAGGTTTCTTGCAGGCGACCTTAATCATGTCCCTCAGAGTCTGTATGATTCTGTCCTACCTGCCTCCCCCACTTCTAATTACTCCCCTTAGAATTTTTACATGTAGTCAGTTTTAGGAAATGGAACTCTGACTAATGTTTGACTTGTGTTGCATCCGTTATCAAATTATCTGATCCAACGTCCGTCTGGGATCAGGTACTGTAGGGTACCGGTCAACTGCAGCAGAGGGTTTGGGCTGGGCTGAACCTGATAATACAGAGGATCTGAAATTATCCACCTTGTTTCTATAGTTGAATATAATTAGTACATCATTACGGGCCACCCTGTACCCTCTAATATTCTATTAAACTAACCTTCAATCGATCATATGAAGGCAAAATTGGCTATCCTTATTAAAAAAATCTCTAAGAGCCTTATGCATGGGGTGTTCCCTGGTGTATGCCGTAAAATATCTCTAGTAATTTAAGGCAAGTAATCCATTTTTATGACATGCCCCCCTTAGTAGTAATAATGCGTAATAATAACGCCACTCTTGTGCGGAGAAAGGTGTAATAATCTATTTTTTATCATTTTGTTATCCAACACGGTAAAAAGGTGGATATTGAGGGGTATTGCATTGCAGTCAGTTGAATAAATGTCCAACGAAAGGGTAGTAAAATTACTATTCTTCTTGTGTGTATGTGTGTGTCTAATTGCATAATTGGTTCTCATCATACAGTTGTACCAATCGACCATCAAGCTAGAAACAGGGGTAGCTAATCCTCCGGGTTTCAATAAATTGAACTCCTTTACAGGAGTAATGGAGATTGAGGTCTGTTAATTATGAGTGTTTTTTTGAAACCCGTTGTACAAAACCCTAAAAAGTCCTACGCTTAAGATTCCCATTTTATAATTTCCAGCTCGTCCTTTTCTCAATTTAACGAAATAAAAAAGGTTCGAGCCGTAAAAGGGGACTGCTGCCTTTTGCATTGACTAAATACTTTTATACTGTTACTCTGTTCAAGGTTTCCAATGGAAATGAAATGTAGCATGCATATATTTTGGTTCCTCATTGATTTGATAACCAGAACGTTAGGAGTTTATGCAATTAAAACACATCCGTTTTTATTACTGTATAGGAGTTTAATAATGGTTTTTAAACTGCTGCTCACTCTTGTACACGCTTTGTACGTTAATGCATCTCCTACTTTGTACATATTCTTCTACACACACGTTGTGTCCGGTAAACCTTGTGAATTATATGTTAAATAATTAATGGTTGAGGGAAAGAGTGCGCGTAGTTAAGGTATTCTCTCTATTGACCATCCTGCGTTGGCCACTCGACCCTTAGCGCACCTAAATAATGCATCTTATCATTTTTTCAACAGGAATTTAAAAGCAGGCAAAGCTATACTCCGGACGTATTCTTCAGTTTCTGGATTTTACTATAAAATGCATTAAGAATTTGTTGACCTTTTATGGAAAATGAATATGGATGTTTTTATTAGTTGTATAACTTTCAAAAAATTATATTTATGTGACGATGAGTTCCATTCCATAAAGAATGTTAAAAGTCCTCTCCTCTCCTTTACTCTTCAGTTGTAAACTTCGTGCAAGGAAGTAGTTGGAGAATGATTTACTTTTTAGTTGCATGAGAAAGATGAATGTGCGTAAGCCTTTTGCGTACGAGATGAGAGTGGGTAGTGGCTGTTTTATGTAATCAATGGAATAACCTAATAGATAATTGGGTGTGGCGATTACTCCCAGCAACCCTACCATTTCACTACCATTAAAGCCGAGTTCAACTTTGACAGTTGGACGGAAATCATACTGAGAAACCATTAAGTGTATTACGTGCGTGAGTAAAGATGCATGGACGGGCAGGGTACCCCAGTCAGGGGCTCCCCCTCTTTCATTAAAATTTGTATGAAGACACTATGTTGTTCGCGACTGGTTGTTGAACCTGGTTAGGGAACCGGACCCGAAAACATCCCCCGATTTATTTTACAAAACCCCTAAAAACCGAGCAGGGTTTCCCCCGATTTCATTAAGGAAATATAAATTAGGCGTTGTATATAATATTTTTGCTTCAGTTGATCGCCTCTACCTCCCTCCCTCCCTCCAGGCACACACCTTCCTCACCCTTTTTCCATTTTGTAAGAACTTTTATTTTATTATTTTATGATCTCACAGAGATCATCCCTTCCTCATCTTTCGGAAGATCAAGAAGGGTAAATTTCGTGCTACTGAATCCGAATTGGATACAGCTTGTACCGTTCAGTTCGAAGTAAAATATATCCAATGCCCTACGAATTATAAAAGATGAAGATTTGTAGAATTTGTAGGCGATGATGAAAATGAGTGATTGATCATCCCATCATCGTCATACATACTGTACAGGGTGACCCGAAATTACAGAATACTGTGTTTTTATAGGTTACTCTAGTGTAAATAGTACATCATTTCAGGCCACCTTGTATTTAAAGATAGTATGTAAATTATATGTAAGAATGCATAAGATCAATTTACATCCACATTGAGGTTCAGTCTGTGACTTTTCTGACGTTTTCCTCCCCTTTTAAAACTGTAGTATTGACTTACTCTTTTTTAAAACACTTTTCCAAGATTAAAACTTGCAATAATTTAGTTTCAAAAGGGAATGATCGTCCCAATTAATTGTGTATTCACTCAATATAAGGGTTTAGCGTCAGGCAGGATGAAGAAAGAAGAATTCTCTTCTTAAATTATGCTGGTTTACTGACCCGCAGGATTTACTGCTTTGTATTAATTTACAAATCCTTAAAAGCCAACTGGTAATCAGTAGAATAAATATATATAGGGTCTTATCATTTTAGCGTAACGTTTTTGTCAATTTCTAAATTACCTACTGGCACTGCGAGATGTTCTGATTTGGGATGTAATATGCGGGTAAATAATCCGTGTCAAGTGCATGCATAATGTTACATCTAGCATTATAGTTTTCATTCTATTGAAGCCCATTCCATAACCCTTTAAAGTTAGTAGGTTTTACAATTTAGTTGACAGTTCTGCTTGCTAAGAATTCGATCTTTGACTCCAGCTTTAGTTCATAGAATGACGACGCTAGAAAGCTACTCTAACACGCAGATAAAATGCTAAAGAACCTAACAAAATCTCAGCTTCAGAAAAAGTTATAGTACTTCTTGCAACTTTGGATTTTGCATTTTCAATAGTGTTACAAAACTAGGGGCTTTACTATGCTAACCATATTCGAGAGAATTTCGCTAAAAGGACGATGATTCGTTCATGATTAATGATAACTAATAATATGAGTGTAAAGCAAACCTACCTGCAAACATCCATTTGACGTAACTTAGGTGAAAAACTACTTTGGTTAATCTAAAAGTCATTAGTGTCACAATAAGTGTAGAAGGATGTCCCCAAACACACAAATGCTTCAATTTATTTCTCCATTATTTGTGTTATAATATGCGTATAAAAAATAGCATTAGAACAGGTTTCGATTTAAGTGTCAACCCGCAAACCAATTTCCTGTCACTTTTTCCAAATAAAGGGCCCTGCTCAAGTGACTCTTCAATAGTAAATAGTTATTTCCAACTTGGTTGGTATAATGCACCACCACCTATCGTTATCATTATTATGGGTGGGCGATCAATCAATCAATAGTGGAGGAATGAATCCATTTCTTTGTTGGGTTTCCCATTCATTTTCATACTACTAATCCACTTTCTAGTATATAACATTACTATATATGATGATAATGATGCTAATGGACTTATAGACGACGGAATCAACTGTAATTTATGCAGGTTAATCAAGTCTCCTAGTTTAAAATGGAAATTTCTATTGAAGATAGCAGTTTACATGGTGAATTGTTTTGACGTGCCGTAAAGCAGGAGTTTACAAAGTGAGTCGTGAGTTTGCTTAGATTAAAGTATCAGAATTGAAAGTATCATAGCGAATCTGTTTTAATGAATATCCGGTCCTAAGGTCACTTAATAATTACCAGCGTTTAAATTCGTCTAGCGAATGTCGTACAGGAAAGATCAGTATATTACTTCCGTTTTTTACTGTCCCAGAGGAATAATATGATTTACATCACTATTTCTAAGTAATTATTAAAACCGTGTTATACTTTACCTACACATAATGACACTTATAACTTGTAGAACACAAATTAACAAAAAGATTCCCCAGAACCGATTAAAAACTTAGGTAAGCCGGTGTAAGCCGTTGGAACTTTCCATATTCCATCCAATCTTTTAAGCTGAAGATAAACTTAAACTTATTTATTGACTGAAGCCTGAAAGAGATCTCTCTTCTTCTGCATAAAGTCTCGTCTGGATGTGTATTACATGAGAAGTAGGGGAGGAGTGCCTTTTTAAAGGGGGAGGAAGTCTTTAAAAACTAAGAAAAAAAGTGAAGAAAAGAGCCAAGGATGTTTCATCTCCGTCTTGTCTTCTTTGTTGTCTTTTTACCAAGTATTTTTTACTACCTTCCCCATCCCTTGTTTTTTATACTACAGAAGAAGAGGATGTTGTTGTCTGTAATCACACATCATCATCCTAAATATACAGACTACAGACATCAGTCTACCCTTTCAAAGTCCGTCGAATTAGTGACTTGAGAAGTGGTTAAGTTAAAGGGCCCTTCTCATCTTTCTTCAACAAGAAAACGCCACAAACCTCAAATTTTTATCCTTCAAGGGACTTTATGAAGCTTTTTTTTTACATCTCTCTCTGAATCCTCAACCTCCTTTTTATGACCCTTCGTGCACTCCAGATGAATAATCAGAGTGTATTTCAAGAACAAGATCTGTAGGGGGCCCTTCATAAGTTACGTCGTCAACAAGGAGTTAAGGACAATACTAAAGTAACACTGAAGAATAGGAGTTTCCCTCGGGGTTTTGGTGGGTCCGTAGGGATTAACTGCTTATTTTTAGTCAACAGTTCTCGGAGTTAATCGGGGTTTTGGAGGTTTTACAATGGGGCGCATTAAAGTAAACCCCCGAGTTCGGGGTAGTAAAACCCAGAGTTCGGGGTTTTGGTAATTTAATCTCGAGGTATTTTGGGTTATATGGACAGTCCTCTCTAAGGCTGCGTGCATGCGGGCAGTGGAGGTCTTTTAGGAATAGTTTAAAGGGTTTTAGCAGTACCATTATCACAAGATGAGATGACATCTGAGAAGAAGGCAAGAGATGTTGACTTCTCAAGGAGCTTCTCCAACTTATCATCCCCACCACTTTTTATTATTTTGGATGTAGCAAAATGTACGGACCCTTAAGCCTAAAATGTTGGAAGAATCTTATGTTCTAGGTAGAGTATTTGTGAAGGGGTCAGTTCAATAAGGGCTTTAACGGATGGAGTAGCGGAAATGGGGGAGGGCCCTTCATAAACCTAAAGGATACCTTAGTGCTCTTGTCTTTAATATATTGAGTTAGACTATGAAGCGTTTTTAAACCTTAGTAAAAGGTTAAAAACAGTAACATACTAAAAGTGTCAAATTCATGACGTGTGGTTTACTATATTATCAATTGGTTTCGTAGGGCAAGGATTAATTTCAATTTAACAAGTTATTCCTGTTAGTTTTGCATTTTTAGACTTTACAGGATTGATTGAAGGGAGTGGGATTAAAATGAGGGATTGATTTCTTGAAGGGTCTTCGTCTAGTTTTAATTGAATATTTGGTATTGTTGGCTGGAAGTTTGTAAGATAATCTCCAGACTGGAATAAAAACTGGTGAATGATTCATTACACGGGGATTGGTAGGATAATGGGGGACAGACAGACACCAGCTTAAGAGAAGGTAACAATATGATACAAAAAAACTGAAGAAGATATGGTAAAAGGGGTACCCCCTTGCCGAGACTTCCGTTTTTTGTCAAAATATTGTTTTAACTGCTAAGCCAGTTGTAAGCCCTTATGCTCACGCACACTACCCTTGTTATTTTTGTTGTTACAGCCATAAATAGCTAGCTACAGAGACATACTGAGCTGAGGAGTAAAAACCCTTGTTTAACACAGAGATTTAAAAGGCCTTGGAGATGTAGGTTTTAGGTTAGGGTTTTTTTTAAGGTTAGGCATCATCTTCTGTGAAAATCTGTGGTAACCTTGATCAAATATATTAAACATTGTACTTGAAAAATTCAACTTGTTTTTTGTAACATTGTTTAATTGTTTAGGTTTAGTTTTATGAATTATTAAATTCGAAAAGCCTTAAATCCCGATTAATACAAAACGTTCCCTACTCTCTCGTTATCTTTCCCAATTCTTTAGTGAAATAAATAAATTCAAGTAATCTACGATAAATATTCTATCCATTCAAGTGCTTAAAGATGGTATAGGAATTCAATCAAAAAATATATTTTTATTCTCTGCATATATATCCCATTTAATTTATATTATTGTCTAATTAAAATGAGTCTCCTCTTTATTTATTAATTCTTCAGGGTTAACAGCTCTGTCTGTGGGTGTGGTTCTTATCAGAATCCATTCCTAAGGGACCCACTATACTTACTTATACTAAGTATAAAAATGAATCTAATAAATCTTTAAAACTTCTTCCAATGGGATTTGTGTAAGGAGGATGGAATTATTATTATTATTGTCGGCCAATACCAAAGTCATCTTGTTCCCATCCTCATCAGCACGTTTTCCATTGTTGATTGTCTGTCAATTGTTGGGCTTAAACGAGTAGGTAAATACCTCGGGGTGGGGCACCATTATTATAGAATAACACACACTTCTCTTATCCCGTATTCTGTAAGGGAACTCTGAATTGAGAAGGGGTGTGGTTAACAGGGTTCTTATAATTTCGGGAATTTAGTTAGGACGGGATAAGTTAGGTTTAGATGGCATCCTGGAAACCCGGGTAAACCCCGATTTGTTAAAAGCCAATAGAACCCCACACTTTAAAATCCCTTTTAATAGGCCATGTTTTACCTGGGAATAAGTGCGTATGGGAGAACTAAACTATGAAAGAATCCTTGAGTTAGTTTGAGGTGTGATATCCTGCTTGGTATTATTTACAATAATAAAAGCCCCCACGATGCTGACAATCTAAGAATAAAACACGTTTCCGCTATTAATTTTTTACATCCTGTGTGTACTAAAAACTGGTGTGATTTACGAGATCTCTCTCTCTCTACCTTTAAAACGGTTTGGGCATAAATTATCGAAATGGAATTTTTAGGATGGGAAATCCCATTAAAAATTCCTCTTATTTCGATGGATTTAAATACCAAATTTTTTTTTATTACTGAACTAACTCTTGGCCACTAAATGTAAATGTCAATGTAGAAAAAAATCGAAGTGTAAGAAGAAGGAATGCGATTGTTGGGAAAGATAAATAAATCTATAACCCTTGACCCTAAAAGCGACCTTCATTTCAATATCTTGTTATCTTCTTCTTTCATCGTCTTCCAAGAAAAGTCAATTTAGATATGTAAATCTCGTTCTAAAAGGGTGATAAAAATTAGGGACGGGTACAGGGCGGCTCGAAATAATGTACTGGTACAAGCTGTTGTAACTAAACCGGAAAACGGTGCATTCCGGGCCGCCATGTACTCCGAACCCTTCTCGAATCATATTAACCATCTTGAAACGCTGATGGGGCTTACATTTGGGGGACAGAGAGCTGAATAAAACCCCATAAAACCTTAATAAGAAGTAGAAACAGGATAAGGTATCAAGGTGTATGGAGCCCTGTTAAAAAGTTGAAGGCTGATTATTCCTTTAACGAGAAATGTTCAGTGGAGAATGTTTGAATCTTTTTTTTACTCAAAGTCTTGTATTTATTGCTGGGATGTTTCCAAAAAAAATTGTTAACACGGAGGGATGTTTTACAGCTCTTTTTGAAACCACTCATACACATTTACTCCGATTTGCAAACAATTTGCGCATTTTAAAGCTCTTTCTTGAGACAGTGTTTAAGGTCAGGAGGGTCCACAAGATGAAATGACCCAAAGAGTAGAGACTAGCCCGTTGGATAAGCATTAAACTGAATATAAATACAACCCCCGGGGAACCAAATTTAGCCCCAGCATGTCAGTGTCACTTATTCCTCTAAAGTACAAGTTGTACAATCCGGCTTGGTGTTTCGTGGTTAAATAAATAGATTAACCTGCCATTCAGCTTTACTAACTCTGCCCTTGTTGAGTTATGGTTAAACTTCAGAAACATACAAAACTTTTTTTTAACAAGAAGGAACAAGTTGACGTGACTGGTTCATTTGCCGACAGCAGCCAAACTTGCCACTGCCACTAACTTAGATTTTGTTGGCAGTTAGTTGGGTTCGTTTATTTTTCGCAAGTTTTTGTCCACATAAAGCTGCTTAAATTCTTAGTCAAACTTGCCCATGTTTATTCTACTTTACTACTTGGCCTTCTTAGTTTAAAACCCTGGGGCCCAATTCACAGCCCCGGATTACAAAAGTACTTAAACTAAACTAAAACTAAACCTAGTTTAACCTCAAATT